>DWLS01000060.1:0-47290 GCA_018246255.1 Pachliopta kotzebuea | reverse complement strand
AAAAAACGCCCCCCCCAAAACTCCCCCCAAAAAAACACCAAAAAAAAAAAAAAAAAAAAAAAAAAAAAAAAAAAAAAATTAAAATATTACCATTTATACACGAATACCTCCATTTCTGCCGCTAAACTGTAGCGTAAAAACAGTACTGTGCTCCGGTTTGAAAGGCGCTGTATACTGGTAATACTACTGGGATATCGAGACTTAACTAATGTCTCATAGCGACAAGCATAATTTGGTACAGCGTATATCATCTTAACCAGTGCCATATTGTTTTAGCAAGTGTATCAGTTATCATCAGGTGAACACCTTGCACGTCTCGTCGTCACGACGAATAAAAAAATAGGCAGCCACTTAACTTAGTAAAAATTATATAATGTTGGATGAAATGGTTATTGCACTTATTAATTTTAATAGCAACTATTAATAAAAGTTTACCTGTTCAATAATATCGCCACCAACATCTCTCACTAAATCATAAAAGTCATTATTGATGAATGTATCAGTGGTTAGATTCATTGGCAGCCAAAAAGAAATATCATTTGTACATTGTGGATAAGATGATACAGGTTTATAAATTATTACATCATTCAATTGTTTATTCTGAAACTGTGTCAAAAACCCAGAATCTTCACTCCACATTAATCGAATGTCAGGAATCTTATATAAAGCCATTGCAAGTCTTTCTAATCCGAGTCCAAAGGCATACGCTATTGTGTTATTTGGGCCTGCATTTGCCAATATTTCATTCCGTACAATACCACAACCAAGAACTTCTAACCAATTGTTCTCATAGAAGATTTCTAACTCCCAGGATGGATGTGTGAATGGAAAGTATGCATCAACCCATCTGTGACTCACATTGTCACCAAAGAGTGTATGAACTAAACCAAGGAGATGATTTTTAAGTTGCGCTTCTATCAATTTTGTTGCTTCTAATGTATGGCAACTTTGTTTGTTAGGATCAGTAATAGAAATTTTGAACATGTGGGGGTTTTGTGGATCAAATGTTGGTTCAAATATCTCAAAGTGTGTTTGATCAGAGAGCAACTGATCTTTTCGTTGTGACCTTACTGCATCAACCTGAAATATAAATAACAATAAAGTATTTACTTATTAGTATTATAACTTGAATATAATGTTTTGGCATAATTTTACTTTAACTTAAATTTATGATAAAAACTGTTAAATTGTGGTTTAGGGGTACACTTATATAAGTAGTTGTTATTGCTTGTGAAAACATAGTGAGTACAAAAATATCCCAAGCAATACTAAATATATTATTAAAGTAGACCTTATATTATTTACTAAAAAAGTACCAGAGATCATACTATAAACAAAACAGTTTGTATGGTTTAAACCTGATGTTATTAATTAGAAAACTTAAAATTTACTACAACATATACATCTTGTATTATTGAATAATTTGCAAATTACTTGATGAAACACAGGAAAATGGGTTGCGTCTATCTCATCTCTTCTGTATACATCACCAATCATAAGGAAGTTATCCAGACCTGCACGTAGAAGTTCACTTTGGTGGGCAGTCATGTGTGCACGCAGTAGTGTCTTTTGGTTGATGTAGTAACAATCAGATTTGGTTCTACTGGGATGGTCTTCAGGTATTAGCAAGTCATCAAAATTTTGCTTTGTACTGACTATTGGTGACAGATTGTCGTACACGCTAAACGATGGTGAACCTCTTTTTGTGAAAGAGGCATAGAAATAATTCACTATCCTTTGCCGTACTATTGACAGCGGGTTGTCTTTTTTCAAATGCAAATTGCGATTTAAATACGACAGAATCTTTGGTGTTACATTTGTGTAATCGTCAGTAAGAAATTCGCTATTATTTATTTTAATTGTCTGTAAAGGGCTAGCAGCAGTAGTGTAATTATATTTAAGAAAATACACAGAGGATGGTCTAATTGTCTTTAGAAAAATTGTAGACATTTTTTCCATTCAGGTTTGCTTAACATATAATATTATTTTTAAGATTTACACTTAATTATCAAGTTTTGGAAATATACAGGAATTAGTAAATACAGTATTTCTTTTACTATTTTGATTTAATACATAATGACAGTGACAATGTCACTAATTCATGTTTTGGTCAGCACTGTATTAGCTTGTAACTAATACACTAGCACAGCACACAGTATATTCTCATTGATTGCCAACAACTGAATACATAAATTATAAAATAATTTTGATATCTTTTATGAGATATGTATCGTTACTGTAAACTTTTTTTACGAAAACTTATAAATGTGAATGTAAAGTTGATTTGAAGTTTTCATATTTAATTTATATAAAAGGATGATTTTTTATTTTATTACTTGAAAACTGATGTATTTAAAAACACTTGAATGTTGTTTTCATGTAATACCTGTTTTGAATAAAGATATTCTGAGGTGAGATCTACATTATTGATTATGAAATATGTCAAACATTTTATCAATGACATAACCTACAAGAAAATTTTGTATAGGTGAAAAGTTTGAAAATTCTGAAATAAAAATAGGTTTAAAAATATTGTTTTAGCTATATTAAAAAACTGCCGAATCAGTAGCAAAATGATATCGAAAAGATTAGTTCAAATAATGCAATTGAGTGCAGTTGGAATTACCGGTTATTATGTGGGCTTGTATAATAATAAAAACACTTTAATTGAAAACTCAATATGTGTTGATGGCGAAAAAATTCGGAACATGCCTGGGTTACCTATATTCGGAACTGTATCAGCAGCAACACCGTACACTGAAAGTGGATCTACAAGGGTAGGGGTAAACTGTTATTTTTAATATAAATATTAAGTTTTATTCAATACAAAAAAAAAGATTTTCTATTTCGATTAATAGTGATCATGGATATTCACTGAAAGATATGGTGTCCTAATATTATTATTTTTAATTTGTGTCCTGTTTACCATGTGTAACCAAACACTATCATTAAAAAGGTTGATTATAGCATACAATTTTCAATTATTGAACTCTTGATTGTTTATATGGTAAGTATAAAAATGTTATTTTAATAAGTTAATCAAATAGAGTTCATTTCGATTACAAAAAATTATGACCTAGGTAGTATCTTTTTGTTTTACATGTAGTAATATGTACATCCTCTATCCACATTTACTTGTTTATATAGAATTTAAAAGAGTAACTGTTAGGTTTTTTCAGATTTCACAAATAATGAAATATGGCTTCCCTGGCTTGGACAATGTAAGATCTTATGATGATTTTGTACTATCATATGACCGACGGAATAGAGTGCCACACTGGGTGTTTGAACATTTAACAAAAGCACATATTGAGAAAAATGATCAGGTGGATAGAAGCAAATGTGACTTTACTCCAGATGAGAGCATACATCCGTTCTTTAGGTTTGTAATATTTAAATGTTTGATTACTTGTAATGAATTTACTATTAATAAATAGTTGATATCGCATTATAATATTTTGTTAATTGTAATTTATATCACCTAATGAGTTGTTGGCTACACTGTTATTAAAAAAAGCATTATAAGGAGTGTATGTGCAGCATAATATAATATTTTCAAAATAATGATTAGCATGATATTAACCATGTTATAAAATTCCTCCTGGTGATTGTAAATTCATGTAATTTTATTCATTATTACTATTTTTTCAACTGCTGTATATCCACAGCTGGAAATAAATGTCTTGTATTTTAATTTACGGTTTTAATTAGGAGAACGTAAATTTTTGTTTTACACAGGTCTCAGAATAGTGATTATAAAGGATCTGGTTTTGACCGGGGACATATGGCTGCAGCTGGAAACCATAGACTGGCACAGAAGCATGTTGAGCAAACATTTTTTCTTACAAACATGGCCCCACAGGTACCGAATTTCATCTCATTAATGTTTTATAATTCTCCTGAAAACCAAACAGATTTTTTAAACATCCAATACTACTTGATGCTTGTGCTATAGTTAAAAAAATGTACTTATAATTTTCTTTTTATTATGTTCTATTAACAACTTAATTTCCTATTGTATCTAGTGACATTAAAGCCATATATAGATTTTTATAATTTTATGTTTTTGCTTAACATACATGTTTAAACAGTGCTCCTTTATTGGTAGGACCATTTAACAGCGAATATTCCGTTTTAGTAGATTTGCTCATATTGTTTCCAGGTCGGTGAGGGATTTAACCGACACGCTTGGAATCGGCTGGAGAAACACGTGAGGAAGTTGACGAAAGTTTACGAAAATGTATACTGTTGCACGGGTCCCTTGTATCTACCTAGGTAATCATAAACCTGTACATAAAAAAATGATTAACTCACCTTCCATATTTAAGTTCGGTCATATTCGTTATTGGTATTTACCATCTCGAGGTAGGGTTCGACATCAGTAGATAAAAATTCACTGTTGGACATAGGCCTCTACTAAACATCTGTACACACTGTGTAATGCTACCTACTTACATTACATTATAGAGCTTACTTTTATTTTACAATAATGTCAAGACGAGAAGGATGTTCATCTGATGGTAATCTTTTAATGAAATGCGTTTGGTGTGGTTACTTCAGTAACTTCACTGTTTACCGAGCTTATACAGATGCCGCAATGATTTATAGACCTCCAACCAATAATTCCATTTCTTCTATTCCTCACAATCTCCAGCGATTATGAAATCCACTGCAATTTCATATTCAAATGTACCAGTGATTTTTTCATCTTCTCATGCTATGGTATAATAACGATTGTTATATTCCAGAAAGGACGTAGATGGTAAATTTTACGTCCGGTATCAGGTGATAGGTGCTAATACTGTTGCGGTGCCGACACACTTCTACAAGGTGGTGGTGGGAGAGGGTACTGACGGTAGCCTCGATATGGAGGCTTACGTGATGCCCAACCAGAAGATACCAGATGAGACGCCTGTCTCATCATTTATGGTAAGCTGTAATTGGTTTTTATGTGCCATCAAAGAGTAGTGTGCGAACATTACTGCTTTACAGTAAATGTATTCAGTTCTTTTCTTATAAGAATAATCGAAGACCCAGTAGTGAGAACATTATTACTATTGAATTGTACAATGTTTTATAGGTACCACCAGAGAGTATTGAAAAGGCCGCCGGTTTATTATTCTTCGACAAAATACACAGAAGCAAACTGACCAAAATAAATGGACGTAAAGTGTAAATTGAAACTCAAAATATGTTGTAGAATTTTGCTCCTAATTACATCTGATAGATTTATAAATTGTAAATACATTTGTTTAGAATGAATATGTAAAAAGGATTATTATTAAACATGTTACTGTTTTTAATATATATTTTTTAATTTGATCGAGATCCCTTGGGCAATGATAACAATGTAGTCTAGATTGTAAAGCACACTTGTTTAGAATTTATTTATTCTTCTTAGAGATTGTTACATAAAATAGGAATGGAAACATATACTACAGCAGGCTGTACCAATTATGTGCATTCTGGTTAACGAATAGGAACCTATTGTTCACATGTGCGGGATAACAACCATGTAAAAATGAATGTCTGCTACAAATCTATATATTTGATTGTATTAACTCTTTATTAGTCATTCTAATTTAGTACCATATCACACTCTTTTCATTTTTAGTAGCATATCATAGTCTTCTTTTTAGTAGTACAAGTGGCCCATACAAAATTCTGAAACTTTGTGCACCCACAACTCGGGAACCTGACCAACAAAATTCCAACAGCTCTGATCTTATCTAAGGTCTCTCTGTATGACAAATTGCAGCCTCCTACCCCTTGTAGTTCTCGTGATTGAAAATGGTTGACAGATGGTCAGACATAGTCGTTTAAATAAGGATATCGTAGTGTTACTTTTTTAGTACCATATCACAGTCTTTTTTTATTAGTTTAAATCGTTTGTCATTGATGACTGATACAATGAGAAAGCAAAGATCAATGGCACTCACTGAAGATTGTCATACACATAAAGTATTGAAGATCCTTTTTTTGTTATAGATATGACTGTTCATAAAATGTCGCTGGTAAGCTTTACATACACTACTCCACATTATGATAATCGTGGTGAGTTATAAGATGAAAAATCTTGCAGTCCCAGTAATTTCTCATTTGGTGACAGATATAAATACTTCATTGTTCCCACATCCATAGATAATAACAAAATAAATTTTTGTATAATAAAACTTCATGGTGTGTATAAAACAGATGTATATTTAGGAAGTTGAATGACGGCTCTGTATATACATACATATATTATTAATATATGTATACATAGCAGTTTAATGTATACATGTTACAGGGATATAATTACTATATCTATATTCAATTGTCGTCATCCTCATCGGAGGCACCATTCTGCTGAGGACCCTCATCCCCTGCATCTCCCATACCTTGAAATAATGAAACGATTATGAAAGTAAAACAATAATTGATTTAAAATCATGATTCTAAATTTGTCGTACAGACAAAGTGACATGGGTTCAGTTGTCATTGAGCTTCAGGTGATGAGAAACAGTGATTAAACCGAAGCATTCAAAGTGACACTTGTTAATCTGCATTTGGCCAGCATAGAGGATATCCGACCTCAATTATCTTTGGACTCTCCATGAGAGTGAGGACTGGAATCCCACTAGTGGGAACCTTCAAAGCTGTGTAGTTTAATAAATTATTTATTTATAAGTATAAGCATAATTTTTCTTTTTAAATTAAAATGTTCATCCAAGGCTCAGTGGTTATTTAACAAGCTACAAGTTATATTCTAGAAGTTTCTATCTTTCTTTGGCCAATGCCAAATTCCATTAAAATGTGAATATTAAAGAGACTTGGGTAGAGATTTTTTCAGAAATCTTCAACAACCTTCTTCTGGAGGAAAGTCAGGGTTATTTGGGATTTTCTACCAATTAAAAGCCATGAGGATATCTCAATATGCTATGAGGGGCCCGTGGATATTCTATAGATTTCACTGGCGCCCCTCATTACAAGCCACTGATATAATAGTGTAAAATCATATATACCTTGGTCTTCACCCTCATCAGCTGAGTCGCCAGAGACTTCTGCGTTCTCAGCTTCAGCTCGCTCCATCTGTCGCGCCAGTTCCGCCTCGTCGGTAGCCGTGACCACTTTGGGCTGGAATAATGATTACTGGTTGACAGCCGGAATTCAGCAATGGTTATAGGTTTACAATATGAGGATAGTAACTAGCCAACAAGCATTAAAAATACAATGTTTAAATTCTTCTTTTGGTATTGACTCTGTATATGTATAGTGATATCTGTGATGATCTCCATCATAACAGATTTCATCATCATCATGAGGTGATCCATTAAACAGAAGTTTGACAGTCAGAGTGTAAATTATTCCATTCTTCAGTTATTTTTTTTTAATTTATTGTATTTAAAACTGGTCCACTCTTGTATGTAATTAAACCATTTCTTCTGCTGTCTACAGAACAGACCAATAATAGACTCAACGACCACAAATCTTCCTTTCTCTTTTATCATAGATGGCTAATAGAAACGGTAGCAGAAGACTCTGGATGTAGAGAGTGTAAAACAAATTATTGTGAAAACTTTTTGAGGTGGCATTCATTCAAAAGTGGATCCCTGTCAGCTAATGTTAATGATTATGAAGTACCAGTAATGTTTAACTACAGAAGATCTTTAACAATAACAACATGATAATACACTTACCGCCATCTGTACATTAAACACACCTCCAGAGACTGTGATGGTTTCTTTGATTTTATCAATAGCGTCCTGTAATGCTTTGAGACCATCAGTCTTTTCAGGTGTTGAGGTGGTCATTACTGAAAAGAAATTATATTGTGAATACATACATGTACCATGTAATCTATTAATTAGCGCTTATTGATCACTACTGACAATTTTGGTTAAGATAAATTTAGATTTGTCTCTCAGGGTCAGTAGATATTCTGCTTGCCGTATAACATGTTCATGAGCTACTTATACCTCTCCTCAATTTTTCTGTTAAAACTAAAGCAAGAGAGCAAAAAGAAATTACCATATAAAGGAGGGGCTATCAAGTTAATCTTGATTGGCATTTCGACAGTGGATAAAGAGAGACCGGCTTTTAGTGCTGCTTTGACAGCATCAATACCCTCATATCCATAGCAGGCACACTCTATATCAGCCCGGATCTTCACCGCTTGAGAGGTCAGTTTCCTTTTGATGTTCTCTAATAACACATTTTTTGTTTTCTCATCAAGACCACATTCATTCAGTACTGATGGATCTCTGAAATTTGTATAATAATTTTTTATTTACAAAAAATAGAAAATAATGAACGGAAGAACTAATTATATGATATGTACTTCAAACTTTTATTACTGATTAAGAATAAAAGTAGTTTGTTAGTTTTTGGAAATACCTTTGAGATTAAAATTTCAGTAATACTGACATAAAGAAATAAAACCATTATAGTTTCTAATGGTAGAAATCTCATCGTTATCAGTTCCTTAAATATTTCTTTGTATAAAACTTTCAAACATTAATTTTGTTAAGCCAAGTGACCATCTGATGCTTTGCATTTTAAAGGTATTACAGAATATTGTTAAAATTACTTATAATACAGATTTAGGATAAAACTTATATGGTGTTAAACTTTTACATATATCTAATTAATTTGTCTACTATAAAAAATATAGAATTACTTTTAAAATAAAAAATAAATTAGTACTCAATAAACTTAAGTATAGGAAAAACAGTCTAACACTTCTTTTCAATGAAAAGTTTTTACGTTTGTAAATTTTTTTAAAAATCAAATTTTTATTGAGGCTTTGTAAACATGTCAGCCTCAGAGGGACTTACAAAGTTCCCTACTGAAGGAACAAGTCAATAAAATGGTATAAGTTTACAGCTTATTCAGATAAGGGCTCTGCCACCTGACCTTATTTTAATCTATTAGAATTTGACTTGTCCCTTAAACTTCTTGTACATTTACTTACACTGCAGCTTGTTTGAAAAAATCAAATGCTGATGCTTTCTTCTTATATTTTTCTTCAAAGAGCCATGCGGTCCTCTTGTAAAGTTCCTCAAGCTGTTCAGAGCTTTCATAGTGTAGAAGTTCGGCTACATGTCGTAATATTGAATTCACTGCTTTAGCTTTTGCAAACCTTTCTGTACACTTTTCTATATCTTCTGCTGATACACGACGTTTTGACAAATCTATATAACCTAAAAAAATTAACAAATGGATGTTTGTATAATTAGATCAAACAAGAAAAATGTAATAGGAATAAAAATTTTCTAAAAACTTTTGTGTTATGTATAATTATCTTATACAGGGATATTTTAATGTTATGTATTCAATGGTAATTTATAGGTGTTTCTAATAAGATTTCATACATAAATAAAAACATTAAACATTTGTGCGCAGTGGCCTAGTATATACGATTCAATGGAAAGAATTGAAAGAAAAAAAGTGATTGTACTGTTACCATTTTGGATGTTGTACTTTTATTGATATTCTTACTTTGAACAAGTATCTTAGTAAGTGCAATACTTACTACTTTTATTATATAGTATGAATAAATATCACAAAACGTAATATCATTGCAGTTTTATTTATGTAATAACAATGTGAAATTCAATGTAAATTACTTACCTTTCTCTTTATCTACTCTGATAACAACTACTGGTTCAGTCTTTCCGACCCTAATGAGTTTGTTGATAGATCTAATACGTCTTCTCGATAATTCCGAGAGCAAAATCATGCCCTCAATGTTATTATATTCAAGTAGGTGAACGTATGCGCCCATCTCCGCTATAGACCTCACTGTAACCATCACTACATCCTCCACCTCAGGATATTTTTCCTGGTAAAATCGACACGACAACGGCATCTACAAACAAATCATAACCTAAGTTAAAGAAAAACTTGAATATATGGATGAACACATGTTAGATACAGTTTTGTAGAAGAAATATATAATCACGTTTTGTTATTTTTTGTGAAATAATTCACTTTAATAAATCAAATCAAAGATAATGACGAAATATTGTAATGCGTTCACGTTGACCGTCGTTAAATTTGACAACCAAAAAATAAGTGTTAACATATCAGAGAAATAAACGCACTAAAAATTTTTCCGAATTTATTTTCTGTAGACGTGTACTTAAATCGCGGATTTCTGAATTATATACTTATTCCATTTTTTCAGATGAATGTGTTTTTTCCTAATAACTTTTCAAGTATCTACTTGTTTTAAAAAATTTGATCGATTGAATTTTAATGCCAAAGTTTGAGGAAAAATAATATAAGTATAATTTTTTTGTCTTTTAAGTCGGTTAATAATATGCAAAAATTAATATAATAGTCACAATATCTGTACAATAATAAAGTCTAAATTCATAAATAGATTTTTTCCTACGGTTAATGTAAATTAACTAATAATCATACTGGTATTTTATCAGAACAAATTCTTAGAATTTAATTGAACGAGGTTAGTGTGATAACTTGCATTCGTAAATTACATTGTTACTAGGAAGTGCATGCGCATATCATCACAATCATTACATATTTACCCTTGTTTACCCTCGACCATGTAAGACTATTAATTCTAGTTGATTCAACATTGGTATAATTACATATTAAATATTGCATATAATATATGATATACTGTAATAATTTATGTGCGAAAATATTGAAACTAACTAATATTACTTTTATAAAGTTTTAAGGACATGTAATTTAAAACAATGTTAGAATATATAATACAAATTAAATACAAGTCGAAATCCAGTGACGTTTAAAAAAAAAAATTTGCTATATAAATGTGTATGTAAAAATGCTAGAGACAATTCTAAAAATATACGTTTATTAAAGGTAATTTTTGAAAAGGATATACCGATAAAACTTTCACTAACTACCTACTATTTTTTCTTAAAACTAGTATTTCATTATAATTATTCATAATCACTTATCTTTGTTTCATGTACTTTTTCAAAGAGAATGTTTTTTAATTACTGCCTTTCTTATCAATTGTTCCTAGACATAATTAGATATATTAACTTTTAATTCGATTAACTAATTTTCATGATTATAGTATCTACTAAATATCCATTTACACATCAATACAAAATTAATATAGGCGGGAAGGTCACCTTTCGATAAACACCTCATTCGGATTATTATTACGCCATACTAAGTTTTAAACTTTAAGATAAACCAATTTTAATACTGGACGGTTATTTATGAATTATATGTACATGCTTTCATATTACTCACGCATATCAATATACCACAATACAACCATTACAGTCATTAAGCGTCTGTCATGCGGCGAATTAATTGATATATCGCTGTGGGCTGGAGTAGATAAATCTCGGGCCTGTTCATAAGTCTGCCAAGCCTCTTTCGATCAGTCGGTGCAAGTGTCATGAGGACGTTACTGTGTTGAATTCAAAATATGTGCATTATCATTTTACCTATAAAAATTATATCGAAATTATGACATCTTATTGGTGAGCATTAAGGATATTATAATCTTTATTCTAATACCTAAAGCTTTTTCTTTTCACATTTTTTTTTATATTATGTACGTTTTAAGTATTATTATATAAAAATGGCTTTAGTTGAAAAGCTTGTTTAAATTTATCATATTAATAAATATCTTTTGAGAAAAGGTGTAATATAATTAGTATTTAAATGTATTAATTTTCTCTAAAAAGGACTACTTTTCTAAATATTTTATTTAGTTAGTTTTAACCGTACCATTCTCCTAGAATTTTTATTAGTTACGGAATTTTTTTAACCGTAGCACAATAATGTTTATACATGGATACTTACCATTACAACCAATAGCTTCAGTCGTACCTGCCCAGACGTCTTTTATTTACGTTGTCGTAGTTATAATCGGTGGACTCTCATAATCTATTAGTGAAAAACAAATGCTCTCTCACATTTTAAGTTGTAATCAGTTATTTCCTTTGTGCTTTAATCTGTATTTATCAATAAATAAAAAAAATAGTGGAGTTTGAGAAGACAGTCCTTTTAATCCGATCTGATTAATTACTACGCAAATCAGCCTCCAAAACAGCATTTTGGTGTTCCTGTTGTTACTATGTGAACCAGAACAATTCGGGGATGCTTTACATACGAAATTATGGCTAAGTTTTCATATAATAATATAAAATTATATTATTACGTACGGGAACCGCAGAAGTTTATTTCAAGTTTGAATCAAACTACGTGTTAGCTAATGATAATATTTATGTAAAAACTCATGCGATGATTCGTTTCTAATACAGTTGTTGTGTTTAGATCAGAAAAAGGCATCGGATAATACTCAAACACATCAACTCTCACAATTGCAATGACGAAATGCAAATAACAAAGACCGTTTGTTCCTTATTAAACTCTCGTCAATCGGACTGACAAAATGATATAAGATAATAAAAAAATGTCTGTCGCGCCCGAAATTGATCGCTTTACGAGTATTAATTTACTTCTATTATAATATGGATCCCGAACTGTTTATTTTTGATGAAGTTATAATGAATATTTAAATTTTGGTTCTATAATTGAACCACACAAATTATTTCTGTAAAAAAGATATACTATAGTTTTCTTTAAATCTATGCTAACAGATAGTTACCGGTTATATTTTTGATTCACCGGGACTTATAGTCTTGTTAATATAAAATACGAGACCATGGGTTGACTAGAGCCCTTGTTGAAAATAATAAAAATAATCAAAGATGTGAAATGATTACAATAGAAAATGTAAACTAAAAGATGAACCTAGTGAAAGAAAAAAATGCAGCAACGGAAGCGAGAGAAGCGATGCGTGGGAGAAGAGAAAAGTGAACTCAAAAATTGTAAAGACAGGGAAAGAAAAGAAATCAAAAAGTAAAGAAAAGCAAAAAAAATCAAAATTTCCTGTCCCACTTTTCTAGGGAACGCGCAAAAATTAATAAATAAAACCATGGTTTGATTCTGGAAATAAATAAAGTAGAACTTGCATGGTGATGGAGTATTTTTTTGAGCTCGCCTCGTAAAGTATTAATATTTTAATAATTACGCGAACTAGACTATTACGGATGAGAAATCTTTACCGGCCCTTTCTCGTAAAACCGCGTAAAATTAAGTGATTAAATGGCTTATTGTGAAAAAAATATTGTACATGAAAATCACTGTTCAATTGATGCATTGGAATACAGCATGCATTTTCAATGAAACAATTACTACGACACCAACACTTCGGTTTATTTAAATAAATTGGTTTCTTAACCCGCCTCATTGAAGTCTGAAGGTCTTCAGAGTACGCTGTTTAACGCTGTCCCCAAAAAGATCAATTATTTGTTGACCCATCGAGATTTGATGGAACTCGAAACTAGGACACCGTCTGTTCTTCGATTGATTTGCGCCGAACCGGTCAATGTTAGACGTTATTAATTGTCTCTTGATAATATCAAATTCCTACTTTTATTAGTACATAAGATCAAAGAGAAGAAAAGAGATACATCTACAAATATTAGGTCTTTACCTATGAAATTGTCGTTTTGTATGCAAAAATTTTAACGATTTTTTAGTATCTTTTATTTGTATAATTCTAAGTAATCACCCATGCTATCAATGCATCTTTGCCAACGCAGTGGCCGTTTATTGATGCCATTCTTAAAGAAATCAGTTGGACGGGAGGCAATAAATTCTTCAAAGGCATTTTGTAGTGCCTATCGGGTATTGAATTATTTTCCCGCCAAGAAATTCTGGAAAAAATAGTAGTCTGTAGGTGCAAGGTCTGGTGAGTAGGGCGTTTGACGGAGAGCTTCCGATTTCAGTTCTTGCAACTTGGAGACCATCTGCTGTGCAGTATGAGGTCGCGCGTTGTAACTTGAGTTGTTCACAGTATACATCTGCAGTAATGCTCACTCCGTTTAGTAACAAGCTGTAATGAATCATACCGGCATTAGACCTCCAAACAGTGGCCATCTCTTTTCTAGGAGGTAAGTTTTTGTTTAGGGGATCTAAACAATAGTTTAGGTGCTAAACTAGGATCCATCCAACTTCCTGAGCACTTGATGTTATCAAACAGAAGCCATTTTCATCGCAGGTAACAACGCGGTTCAAAATATCTTCAGTTTTGTGTTTGTTGAGCATTGCAAGAAACGTCTGGACGCATATTTCGCGCTGGCGATTGTTGAGTTCGTGGGACACCCATTGGTCAAGCTTTTTTACCCTGGCAATTTGACGCAAATGAACAGCAGATATTGTTTTGACGCGAACGTCGAAAACTGCTGCTAATTCAGCCATAGATTGTGTAACATTAGCTTCCACAATCGCCTTTAATTCGTCATTATCGACCAAAGTCTTCTGACGACCGCAAGGTTTATTTGTTCAGGTCGAAATTTCCAGAAGGGAAGCGGGCAAACCAATAACAGGTGGTGCGTTGGTATGTAGTGTTAGCTCCGTAAAAATTTAACACTAGTCAATAAAAAAATTACTATATTTGGAAAAATAATTCCATGTTTTTAAAATAAAATTAATTTGCAATAAGAATTCTTAGCCAAACGAAAATTATTTTGATTTGAAATGGCCAGTACTGCAGAACGGCAATTTCATAGGTAAAGACCTATTATATTGTTTATTCGTTGTTTAACGTTTATTAAATGTTCTCAATCTGTGGTTAATATTTGTAATTTCATATAATTCTTCAAAATTTTTAAGTTTTACATTCGTTATAATTTTGTTTATTCAATAGTAGTGTTGTTTGGTTAGCACAAAATATATAATTTGTTTATGTTATGTATGACTTCGTATACATTTACTTAATATGTGTATAAAATTATATTGGCATACTAACTGTCAACGGGTATAGATGTACCTTACTAACAAAATAAAAATAGAATAAGCTTTTGATGGAGCAGTCCAATTTTCGTCAAATCTTTGTCAAAGAGATGAATATAATAAGTTTAACGACGACTTTATATCAATATGGTTTTTATTTTGTATTAAAGGTCTTCATCAAGTCTTTGGAGATCAACCGATTATTTTGAACATGAGTAAACAAAGATAAATAGATAGATAATCTCTTTATTGCTCATAAAAATATAATGGTACAGCCAATAAACTTAAATTATTAAACTTATATTCCAAGTGTGGGCAAAAAAAATTAAATATGCTTTAATATTTGGCGAGTTTCAGATATTTTCATTAATATTTTTGTTATTCGAAATGGCGATGTAATTAGCAAAGAATTCATCTGAAGGTAAGTGATACGCTTACCCATTACTACATGGTGCTGATTAAGATGATGTATACAAACCAACATTGCACTTGTCGTCTTAAGACATAAGGTGTTAAGTTTCGTTGCCTCGGTAATTTTACTAGCTAATAGCACCCTTCAAACCGGAATACCGCAATGTTTACACAGTACTATTTGGCGGTAGAAACAAAAGCGACGGTGGTATCTACCTTGATGGTCTCCGGCAATAGATACCTGTCCTCTAGAGTGTTGTCCTCCTCATTTTAATTTCGAGTACAGTTAATTGTTTTTCCACTTTAGGTTAAAATGTGTAAGTTAAGACTGACTCCTGTAAGGATCGATAATTATAATTAAATATTGTTATAAAACAAAGCTACACATTTTTTGTTAACCTTTCACCGGGTCATTATAATAAGTTATAAATGGATAGTGCGAATATAGTCTTAGTCGTAAAACTATTCATATACGAGGTTTAACAGTTAGTTGCCTCATATTTTTTAACCGCCGTAACTTCATTATGTTCTACCTATCAGTTTGAATTATATTACTCTCTTCTTTATAGGATACTACTACTTTGTTTTTAAAAGGTTTTTTTTTTACAGGTATCGGTTGTTAACATTGTTTCTATTTGCTTATCCACTAAGCGATGGAAAAGCTACAGGTTATATTTTTGTATTAGTTTCATTACAAATGTTCTACGAAATTGGAACCGGTGTGGTTTGCAAATTATACGAGACAATTTTTAGCCAAATTTTTGATTTTACTTACATATTTTAAGTTAATACTTCTTAGTTATATAGCTAGGCAGAGATATAATGTACTAATACAATCTAAAGGATCAGATCACCATGTTTATAACACTCTAATGTTTTATATTAATATTATTCAAATATGCTTACAGATAACATAACTACAGTTCCACCTTTTACGGTGCAATCGCCTTATTCTCCATGTTCACCAGTCAGACCAGGTGACGTGGACTTTCAAACAGTGGATCTTATTGGAGTTTATAGATTAGACCAGCCGGATACCAATGGGGTTACACTGGTACAAGGTTCACAGGATCTACAAAGGGCTTACCGAATCGGTGACGGTGCCAATCTTACTTTGCCTTTAAAGTGAGCCTGTTTTAAACTTATTAAGTTTTATGTACCATTAAATATAGTTCATTAAAGAAAATATTCCCAACAATACACTTATTATAGAATGTAATAATAGAAATGTCTTATTAGTATTTCGTTTTTAATATTAACGCAAGGAGTACTTTGGAAATAAGTTTAAAAATTTCTCAAGTTTCGTATTTTCTTTATCAAATAATAGTTTATATACTTATATATACTTAAGTCTAGATAATGTATTTATGAAAATATAAGCAATTATATATACTTAATATATAATATACTAAACTTAATACAATATTATAGGAAAGTCTTTCCAAACGGCTGGCCGGAGAATTTCAGTGTGATCTCTACCTTCAACGCTCACGGTCAGCACAGACCCTGGAGTCTAATCCGGGCGCGAGCTCGTGAGCTTCTCTTCTCAGTCACCTTGTTGCCGAATGTGAAGATGATCGTTGTTTATGTTCAGACATCTAGAGTTGTATTTGATTCTCCAGAGGTGAGGAAAATGCAGTGTGTGATTTAAACTTAAATACATTTTATGTCAATGAACAACGGCGTCCAGAAAGATTTTCCAAAATCTTGGATATTAATTATTCCATGATAATGAACCTTGCCGATACTAATATAGCATCAGCGTTTACTAAAGTTACTTTTAGAAGGAAAACTATTTTTGTAAGGGCCTCTATACATTTTATTTATTTTAACTCACTTTCATTCGTTTCTGTGACTGATCAACTTCTCCGTTCGCCTCAAATGTTCCTGTTAGTTTAATGAAATTTAAAATTCGTGCGGTAACGATAAATCGTACATCTCAAATCAACAAGCATCGATATGTTGCTGTGTAAACATTCTAACAAACGCCACATTACTTATACGTAGGGATAGATTAAAAAATGTTCAAGGAAAACACAGATTTTTTTTGTTATGACAGCTGTTCTCACCTGGATGGCACAAAGTTCATGTAGCTGTTACAGAAGACACAGTCTACGTTGCGGTAGATTGTAAAGAAGTAAGTTTATGGTTAACGCTTAACTTAGTCTCAATACTAACATATGGTCATCACTATGCTGTAGATGGGTGATAGCTGTTCGTTCGAAGTTTGGATTTCCTGTGCTGATAGGGATGTAGCAATACAGTTAGTTAGATGGATCGAAATTATTACCACTCAAATTATACAATCCTCATGCAAGGACACCATTACCTAGAGATGTGCGGGTTCTATGCTTCTGGTGAAGAGATCCGACATATCTCAACAAAAAAGAGAGCGATATACGAACTATCTCATCTTGCTCTTGATTAGACTGATAGACTTGGTTCTTTGCTTACGAAAGAAGATCCCGTATTATATCTATATGAATATAAAACTTGTTGTTTGAATTATGTTTACATTTAAGCTCAATAGCAGTATTTATTTCCTTAACAGTTATTTCCAGACAAGGTCAAAAAGCACGACTTCCGAAATGCGACGGCAGTGACAATTGTATCTAACGATAATGGTACTCCGGCCCCGGTAAGATAATTTAATTTACTTTTTCATCGTTGTATTTATTTATATGTATCTCTACAGAGTGTATCTTCATATTTATTTATTATATTAGGTAGTTATATCTATTTTATTACGTAGGTATATTTTGGATTTGGTAATATATTATCATTACCTTAAAAAACTCAAAGATTGGTCGGTTTTTAGGAAATATTTGTCCCTGTCAGCTTGATTTTTTATGTTTTGTTAGTTTTTAATTCCACTAAATGATGAGAACGAGCAGGTCGATTCACCTAATGGTAGGGGAAACGCCTGCTAATGACAATGAAATAATTTATGGTGACGTGATATGTTCTGTACGGCTGAACAACCAGAAGATGCGCCTTCGTTCTCCGCAACACGAGACGATTTATAATTAATTCATCAAAATCTATATTCTCGTTACTGCATTCTAGCTACTAGATGACGTTTATATAACGCTATCCATTAGCGATAGATGTCAAATCCAAAACTATCTCCTTTTTTATGTCTAAATAGTATGAACATGACGTAAGCAAAGTAGCAGTGGGAATGGCGATTGAAAAAATTTTGAAAGGCTTTCTGCCTTTAAAATATCATAGTGTTTAAAATTTATCAAATTACAGATAGATCTTCAATGGTTGTCTATAAGTTGCAACCGTTTCAATCTTTCGGAAGACAGTTGCGAAGAAATTGTAAGTAACAATAATTTTTTCATGAATAAATATTTACTAAAACAAATCGATGTGTATAAACTATTTATGTTGCAGGAAGCGCCTGAATCACTGATAGCTACTGATCAACCACCTGTGAGTTTTAAATATATTTTATAAAACCTGAAAGATTTTTGCTAGGTAAAGTCAAGTATCACCACACTACATTTTAAATCTAATGTTGTTCACTGCTGTAGAGATCATCTCGATCGATTCAATCTTCTTTGTCTTACTGTTTTGTTTCGGTTACAGATACATTAGTTTTATTTATTTCTATAGATACTCTATATTATTTATTTGCATATTATAAGAACAATGTAGTAAAATTAAATAAATAGTAAACATAAAATAAAAATCTTTACAGTTTATATCTCCGAATTCATCGCCTAACTTAATTCCAATGATAACAGGCGCGTGCAATGCGACCTGTCCACCGGTAAGTAAAAATTATGAATAATAATTAATAATTATAATAATGTTACAAGTTCCTTTAATTACTTAAAGTTACCTTAAGAACAAAACTTTGAGACTCGCGTCCGTTGTACGTGGATCGATTCTAACTTGAGAATTAAATAAGTAAGGTCTGTTGATATTTAAAACACTATAATACTCCAAGTCATGCTCTTAACATTTTACAAATTTTACAACTTTAGATTTAATGTATTAAATGTATATTTTATTAGTCAAAAGTTAATAGAAATATTTCTAATTCAATATTTTTTTCTTTTTACGTACTCATTTAAATTATTTTAGTTTGCAAATTGCTTTTATCCTGATTTAATCTAAATTCTTCCGTAGTACAATATATTTGCTGTACTGTTATTAGACCAACGAATATGTAGTTCCGTGATAAAATAATTAAGAGGCTATGATTATTAACACTTTAGTTTAACCGAAATATTTAAATTAAATTTAAACTCATTCTCTATTGATTGCTTAATTTAATAGAGGCTAACCTATTTATATTTAAAATAAACCATGAACCAAACTTTATGCAGAACTGTATGCTTATTGTATTTTCAATGTAACCTTTATATTAATGTTAAATATAAATTTTCAGGGACCGGAGGGCCGTCCTGGTGAAAAGGGCGATCAGGGTCCTAGAGGATATACTGGATTGCCGGTATTTATTTTTGATTAATATTACATCAAACCAGCTTAAGAAAATTTGGAGATTTTTGTGAATAAAGGTTCCAAAATGTCAACGTAAAACTTTTACGATACTAAATACACATTCCATCATAGTTCAATAGTAAAGCTTTTTCGTCTTTATTTATTCCGCGCACGTAAATGTAAAAAATACATTGTTCCGTTTGATATTAGTCTCTATATAAAAATAATTATCCTTGTAGGGTGTACGTGGTATTGAGGGCCCACCAGGTTCACCAGGATTGATCGGGCCAAAAGGCGATAGAGGAGAACCCGGAGCACCAGGATTGATCGTAAATGTAAGTGCAAATGAGGTTAAAGTGAAATAAAATACTTTATCCGTGTGTAGTATTAGCGATACATGTTATTTTTCTAATTATAGCTTTACTTTATCCATTAACATAAAGCGATCTTAAAGATCATCATTATCAGTCGCGGAGGATGCTCACTACTGCTCTTAAAAGCGGTTAGACAAGTTTTAAGAAGAAAATTTCACTTAAAAAACTATTTACAATAGATTAAATCTGTGGTATTATATCCACCAAAATAAAAGCAATGCCAATTACCAATTTTTTAGAACTATTTGTCAAAGAACTCCGCAAGAAATGTTGTTATTTATAGCGTGTAGTATTAACATACATGGTAGTTATTTACATTATTATACATTTTACTAATTACAAATACCTGTTAGCAGAAACGAAAAAACTAAAACTGGGTTTGTAATTTAAGAACAATAGTCACATAAAGGTCTTGTCTTACAAGATATCGTAAACATCCTATCTGGCACCACAATACTATATAAAGCATGATTATTAGGTTAACACCTGCTCGTCTCGCTTAGGAGAACAAAAGTGCAAATTTGCCAATTTCTCGTTTCTAGGGTACATTTGGAGTTGGCCTACCGGGTGAAACTGGTAAACGTGGTCCGAAAGGAGATAGAGGTGATCCCGGGCAAAAAGGTAACAATACTTGTAATCGCAAAACTATAGTAGAACTAAACAAACTATGTAGTAGTAACTATATATCTAAAGAGAAGGTGTGTGATTACTGTCCAATTGCAGCTAATCTAGTTCTTTTTTCTAGGTGAACCTGGAGAGGCAGGTCTAGTTGGTTTAGCAGGACTTCCCGGCGTTGATGGCAGAGATGTAAGGGCGTTGTATAACGAAGTATCTGTACACTTATGAAAGGCTACAATTGGTGAAACGTACATAAGTACTTGATTCGACTCTAGGCTACATAAATGGTGGAGTATTGAGGGCGATAAATTTTGTAAACCCATCTAGATAGCTACCGTTTTCATATTCTTAATTTTTTGCTACAACAGCATTATCATTTTATCAAAATAATTAATACCTAGGTATAAAAATTATTAAGTTTCAAACTTAATAAAACCTCTCATTAATCTTAAATATGTAATAATAATTGGGTAAACTGGTTTCCTCAAGAACGATTGTTGGGCATTTAACTATTTGTTGGATGTATCCGGTAGTTTAATCAGAAACAGGTACTTACAGATAAATACTTGTACAGATTCTTAATATTATATGTTAAAGTAGTCGATGAAAATGTATATTTCTTAAAAAAAGGACAGCCTATTATCGTCACATAGTTTGTAAATAATTCAACAAATAACTTAGTTCTGCGTTATTATTAAAGAGTTGAGACATTGCATCGCGGTTATGTTCCGAACGGAGATCCCGTGACCTCTTCGTGAGGGTTTTAGTGGGTAAAAACTCCACATAACCTTGACTTCCTCTCAGAAAGCAAAGTTTAGTTTTTAATCCAGTGTTCTTATAGGAAATAATCTAGAAGAATTCTTTTATTCCAAACATGAGACCATCAAATCGCCATATTTATTTTCTTACAGTAAGTAAGTTATAATAAGACTGGAACACGCCCAGAATAATTTAGCTTACATATGCAGAAAGAATATATACTTGTATAAAAAGATTTCTTGTTAACTAAAAAAAATGTTTACTAGGGTCTGCCTGGACCACCAGGACCGATAGGACCTCGGGGCGAACCAGGAATCCCCGGTATCCCTGGACCACCAGCTAATTTTAATTCTTCATTAATACATGGTAAGCACAAAATATTTGTTAAAAACAGACAAAAAATATAGTTTTCGTTTTTAATTTTTATCACATTCATTTGATTTAAAAAAAAATATTTTTTTACATCGGTGTTTGATTTAAATATAAGGATATATATAAAAACGATAATCTTGAGTTTACTTGATCATGATGAAGATTGATGATGCTTATTAGTAAAAAGTTCAACTTTTGTAACATTCCTTAAGATTTAATAATGAAGTTAAATATTAAAAATTAGAAGGTACTTATTCTTTAAAATAAGATTACCAATATTAATAACAAGCTAGATTAATTTATTATTGGAGTATATTTAATTTTGTTTAATATTTGAGTAAGATATTCTTTTAGGTGCGAAAGGCGAAAAAGGTAACCCGGGTAGACCAGGCCGCAACGGCATTATAGGCCCTAGAGGTCCGCCGGGGCTGAATGGATTAGTAGTACGTTTATACCTTAATTTATTTATAAGACATAATTATTTTTTAAAAGTTTATAATAGTTAAACGATGTTTAAGTGTTCTTCGATTGTAAATCTGATTTAGTGGTGGTCATTATTGCAGATTCTAGGTAAGTAGCACCACTGTTCCTATTTTTGCCGCCAAACATTAGTGTGTAAGTACTTTATAATACCAAAACAAATAAAGCTGTTTGGTTAAAAAGCCATTTTGAACATTATCAAGTGTTTGTCAATTACATTAATAATTTAGATCTTTTTATCTAAGTAATATATGACGCGGCCAACAAATTAACTTGACAAAGTGACCTTTAATAAAATAAAAATTAACTCACTAGTAACCCTCTGTCCCGTTTTACGTTCAGTTTAACAATAATTTTAGAGAAAAATTTAAGAAATATTTAAATCTTTATCTCCTAACATTATAGTTACCAAGGCTAGGAATTCTTAATCGTTATTTATAATAAAATATGACATATTTTACAGGGTTTACCAGGTGTACAAGGTTTACCAGGGATTCCAGGTTTGATGGGGGAGAGAGGTTTACCTGGACCGCCGGGAGTTGCAGGTGAAAGAGGCTTTGAAGGACCACCAGTAAGATTGGCATTATTAATTAAAACCTGTTTACTTAATTAAATCTAATGTAACGAAATAATGATGTTAAAATAACAGTAAAAATACTAATTCTTAGAATATATAAAAAGTTAAAACTCTTAAATTTCTTGATAATTTTCTGTTACTTTATTTTGGGAATTTAACTATATCTCATTCACTTAATGTTGGGTTTGTGTTTTTAGGGTCCAGAAGGTGCTAGAGGGCCGCCTGGTCTGATGGGGCCTCCAGGTGTCGCTGCCTTCGCACAGGAACGCACCTCTGTACCGGGACCTCCTGGACCCCAAGGGGAAAGAGGACAGGTATGTGAAACATTATCGCCGTGCCAAATTCAAGTTAAGTTCTTTATAACTTTTCACCAAGGAGTCCACAAGGGACTACATTTTTGTTGCCTCCGTGGCGTAGTGGTTAACACTTGTAACTTATTCGCAGTTAGACTTCAGGGTCTAAAAAGAATGTTAGTTGGAAACGCTCTTCCGCTAAATAACACATCATAAACAGAATGTTTTGAAGCAGCACTCTTCCTCATCTAAGCTTTTATCGTATAACTCTAATATTATTATTAGCATAAAATAATTATAAAAATCGTAAAAGTTGACTATAATTCATTAAAAGTAAGTGAAATTAGAAAAGAGAATATTTTTTCCAAATGTATTAAAGTTATAATGTTAAATTTCACAAAATTACTCAATCCTCGGTAGTATAGTGGTAAGTATCCCCGCCTGTCACGCGGGAGACCGGGGTTCGATTCCCCGCCGGGGAGACTTTTTTTTCATTTCATTTTATAGGTATCACTGGTTTTGCAGATAGATTTGTATTTAATAAATAATTAAATAATTTATTAACAAAACTATATCTTTTTGAAGCAACCACTTTAAAAAAAAGGTTAACTTGGGCTTGGATACATAGTTTACTATTAATTTCAGAAAGGGGATCCAGGAATTCCTGGACTGCCAGGAAGGGATGGACAAGATGGTATTCCAGGATTACCTGGACTTAGAGGCCCACCAGGACCACCTGGAGCGAATAACATTGTTGAACAGGTAACAGATGTATTTGTATTTGTTTATAACAGAAATTAACTTGCTAAAAAAATATATTTTTGGTGAGCAAATTTTTTTGCTAAAAGATATTTTAAGATAAGTAATTTATTATTATTTTAAATTTATGCATAAATAACAATTTTTACCTTTTTTTTTAATTTGTTCTAGCCAAATTTTCTGACTGAGGCAGAAGTTAGAAATATATGTGAGGATCTGATTAGAGGTAAAACTTAATTCAATAAATATACGAGCTGAATTTTTTTTATGTTACTTTAAGTCTATTTGTTTAATTGTGATGGTAAGTTCTTTTTCCTGGATAATCAGGTTAGGTTAATCAGTGGTGTGCAAACATTACTGTGTTACAGTGAGAAGATCGCTGCAGCTATACGATAACCAAATTTCACCAGTTTTTGTTTGACGATTAAGATATTTTTAGAGTTCAGTACGAAGTAAAGGGATGCCAAAGAAATGCTAAAAGGGAATAAAAATTTTCTTCTTAAAGAAATCTTTTTTTATGACCGTAGAGTCGATACAACCTCTACGAGTTCTGTTTTAATTTATTTTGTTCTGTTTCTTCTCCAAGTACGTTTGAAAGAGTTAACGGAGAGTCTGAGGAATCTACCAATATCTGCAACTGCGATCAGAAGAGGACCTCCTGGTAGAGTTGGAGCACCGGGATTGCCAGGTAAAACATACCTCGATTTTACTTGTGCTCTTAATTAGCAGTTAATGAAAAAGTAAATATTACTACTCTGAATAATAAGTAAAAAAAGCTTTTCATTTGAAGAAATGTTTTATAAAAATCTGTAATCCCTAACGGGGTAAATCAATAGTTAATACCTCATCGAAGTTTGAAATCTATAACGTCTTACCGGCACTAATTGATGTTAATTACTATTAATTTTGTTATTAAATTAGGATTACCAGGAGAAGCGGGTATGCAAGGACCTCGAGGTTACCCAGGTGATATGGGCGAACGGGGGAGAATCGGCCTACCGGGCCCCCGGGGCGAGAAAGGGGATAAAGGTGAAAGGGGTCGGGAAGGCGTGGGAGTTCAAGGACCGGAAGGGCCAAGAGGCTTACAAGGTAAAACATTTTATAATTGGAATGTCATAGAATGTTACTTATACAAATAATAAATACAAAATATTCGACATCGATGGAACAATATGTGCTTTAATTGTTCTCTTTACAGGACCAACTGGTCCCCCTGGTCCAATTGGAAGAAGCGGACAGCATGGTAATCCTGGACACCCTGGTAATTATTTTTAACTATTGTGAATGTGTTAAATAGCAGTGACATTTTTTCTATTTTTACTTAATGAAATCATCTTATTGTGAAATGCTTTACAGGTCCCATGGGTCCAAGAGGTGTTCCTGGTCCAAGAGGAACTTGTGATTGTCCAATGGCTTCGTATTACGCTTACTCCCCAGCTGGAAATTTTAAAGGACCGTAATAATTTGCGTTTGTATACACGCAGTATCAGAAGCCGTGGTACAGACGGTGATGACCGTAACCAGCAGTGGACATCAATGGCTGTGTTATTTGCTTAATAATTGTTTCAAAATAATAATAAATATTATGAATTTTAATTCTTTTTTATTTATTTACCGTTTATATTTTCATGTAACGTTTCCAAATCAAATCATTGTTATAGACTACTTAAAAAATATAAAGATTCGGGAAACTGGTGCTTTCTGTAATTATAGAATTTCATGAAAGTCTTTTAAACATTGCTAAAGAGTTTTTATAGAAAATTTAAAAAGATTTCACTTACATATAACGTGAAGCGTTTTAAGCGAGAATTGCTTTTAATGAAACATTGATAATGTCGCCTAGAAAAATCGCCTGAAAGCTAGTAAAATCCGCTACTTACGACTAATCCGTTGAAAGCTGCTCAGAAATTGTAGAGAGAGCGTGATGTGGGCGGAATTAAATTTAAGCCCCTTGTAAAGTTTCTAACACCGAGTCCATTTTGTCTCTTAATTACAAAATTCAGATTGTTAGTAGAGAGTCTGGTTGTATAGACACACCCCCTGGTAGGTATCATCGTAGTGATAATATAAGTAAGTCATCAGATAATGAACAGTTCTCTTAATGTCCCTACTAAAGAGACTATGGGTTTTCTTTAACAAGGACAGAGGAGGATATTTATCAAATACCCTGGACAACTGTAGATTGACGGATTCAAACTATAGTGATTTAACATTACTGTTTCGTCATGATGGATGAAGTACCATGTATAACTACTGCATTATCGGGATTCCATATATGTTTCAAGCCAACGCAACACAAGAAATATTTTTGAAAAATATTAACAGGTATAAAGTTATTAAACGAACGTACTTACTATAAAAAGAAAATTTCACCTTGTCCCTTTGTTATATGAAAATACCAATAAACAAATAAGTATATATTTTACCCATTTTAAATAAAATCCGAACAGGTTTAACAGAGTTGATCATTAACAAAAATAGTTTTTCTACCACTATTCAAATAAAACAGTATGGTAAAAATTATATACATACTTAAGTTTGATGTAATATTCAGAATTTTATTACTTCATAACTCCTTAAAATGCAAATGGATTCTTCCCTTTTTTATTTCTTTCTTGATTTAAACAGAAGGTCATAAGCTATCTTAAGCATCAGATATTAAAATTTCATCTTGAACTTATTGAGTTTTAAATTATGCAAAAAGGATCTAATAATGTCAGAGTGCACCGGAATCTTTATGTGGGGATTACTACTATGAGCTCTTTATCTCTGGAGTTCGAGTATTAAAAGTGTTATTTACGAAGGGATACAGGAGCAATAAGAGTAAATCTTTATGAGCAAATTCTTTGATACGTGGATCTTTCTCTCTGTGGAGCTCTGCTTTGCTATTCCTCATGATATCCGTGCCTGTTCCTCCTTAGCTATAAATATAGACTTAATAACTATTATCTTCATCTCTTGTTGCATATTTTATATTTAATTTTTACTACTATAGACAAATGAATATTTAAATATTTATGGATATACATGTCTCCCATACAGATATGTATATATATAATTAAATAAATATACACAAAAGTAATAAATTTGCATATTTATGTATATTCACTCTTTCCTTTTCTTTATATGTTACTGTTACTGATACATGGTACACTTACACAAATAATTAAAATTGTTTATCCTTTTGTATTTAGGCATGCTAGAAGAGATCTATTTTTAGGGTTGATCTCGTCTTTGTGACATACTTTATAAATGTTATTTCTATTAAATTATTAAATTGTTTTTATATATACGTGCATATTTAAATAATAAAATTAATAAAGCTTCTTTACTGAAAGACACGTTCAGGATTTGTAAAAATAATATATAAGAATTATCAATTGGGAATTGTTGTATACTTTAGTACATCATATAGAAATTTGAAACCTTGTTTAATATGTAGTTTTATATGAACCCGTAACATGGAAGAGAAAACCTGTTTATATAATATTATAAATGTAAAACCTATCCGTTTAGTGGAACATGTTATGACGTAGAACATTAACTGTCGCATAACAGGAAACAATATTTGAACTAAACACGCGGTGCACTTGTTTGTAGCAATGTTACGGACCTGAGTGCTGGTAAACACCATTAAGTCGCCAACAAATGTTTTGATTGCGCTGCAAGTTGTTACGTTTAGTCTATATTTAGATTTTATTATTGTTATTCTGTAATTACGTTAAGTAACATTTCTTTATAAAAGATTATGAGGAAAGAAACTCGACATCCATCAATACAAGACTACTTTAACTTTACTCTTACACGCGCTTTATTCTTAAACTATCTCTTAAACGCGCTTTTTTCTTAAATTCAATTCCTGTTTCGTTAACTAGTTGTTTAGGTCTACCTATACGAGTATCTAGTTACTGGTAGTTTAAAATGGCTTGTAGCTAATCGGATCAGCGGGTGCACCCCGTGACCATTGAACTACAGCTTGACCCCAATTTTACGTAATATTGAGCTGATGACGAAAAATACTCACATAAAATACAGCTCATACGAAAGTTTTCAGTAGTAAAAATTTTTAAACTGTTAATATATTCTTTTAAATTTTTTGGATTTTGTTCCGACTGCCTGGTCTTTACATATTCTGATTTATTATTTAATACCAAAAACAAAGGCGAGAGTAGTAAATGTTTATTTAATAAGTTTTAAAATTGAATGTAGCGAATGAATTTGGAAATTTTTTCTTTACAAAAGTTTGTCCACAAAAGCGAGAGGTTTTTGAATAATGTACTTGACAGTTATATCCTTTGTACTATCGTTGTGTTGTAATTAAAAAGCGTACTGAAATATTTCGTTTGTGTTCTTGCGGATTAACAAGGCTTCTTTTGGAGATAGGGAAATATTACTTTTTATTATTACTTCTACTACTGTCTACGTTTTCGAAATTAGATACTGTGTGTTTTATTTTGTATGGTGTTTGTGTGTTTCGTTACTATGTTAGCCTATTGATGTTCACAATTAAACTAGAGCCGCACCAATTTAATGAGTGTAGTGTATTAGTAAATGTCACAGTAAAAGTAGTTATTCATATTTTAAATCTGTCCCCTATTAATCGACTCTTATAATTCGCTGAAAGTAAAGTGCCAATGAAAATTTTCCTACTTATTTTACTACCTACCACCCTTTTTTTTTTTTTAACGCGGGGGTACTACCTACCACCCTGAAGATATATCTGCCGCCGTAACATCATTGATGTATTCCTATTGTCAATATAAAAGGCACAGAGTGTTCTGGACGAGAAAGCTTTAGCATCCACTAGCTCATTGTTACTTAACACCATTTAAAATTAAATGGTAGGTTTTTATAGATAATAAAAAGTGCATTATCAAGACCTCATAAATCTTTATTTTAATAACAATTTTAACCATGGAATCCACTAAAACAAAGTGAACAATTTTTTTAACCCCATGAAGTAGTTTTAATATCTACCCTTGAAATTTTTTAAAAAAAATTGAACTAACGCCAAGCTACTGTCATAGATGACGAATAAGTTTTTATAGCTGTGTATGAAAGTTTAACGTAAAACTGTTTAAATTTTTTTATCAGTCAACAGATAGATATTTTATTTAATTTTAATATTTATTCCCAGTTAAAATATGTAAGTAATAGGTTTTTTTAATTGTATGCAGTATAAGTTTTTATTGCAGATGCATATTATGTTACTAGAAGAATGACAAACATATGTACATGAAGAGAGACGGAAGCCCAAAGACTACACGGAAATATCCGGCGAAAAAGGAATAAGAAGTGGGTAGTGAAGTGGCAGTTGATTATATGGGAATGTGTGAAGAGCACATTTTGTGCAGATTTGATTTGACGTGGAAATATAAAGCTTTTTAATAAAATTTTAAATTATCAAAACATTAAACAAGAAGTAAAAGATTAAACGTTTTTAGAGGAATTGGTCGAGATGAATATGCTGCGTTCTATGTTTGGTGTTTGCAGCGGCTCCGCTGAGAAGAGCGAGGTCCACGACATGGTTCGGAGGATATTCGGCAACGAGCTCGTCATGAAGGACAACTCGGATCGACAAAATCAGTTATCATATAGTTTAATATTAATTGCCCACATTAAAACAGAGGGTTAACATAAACGCTACTCATCTGACTGTTTGCTCATATATATATCTTTATGTCGCTATCATTCCCAAAGGGGTTGAACAAACTTTTACTTAATTTCTCTTTTGATTGATATGTAATGTATATTAAAAAGATTATTAGTTAATAATAAAATAAATGGTTTAGCCGTTTGAGAATCACTTTGTAAATACGTTTCTGATAATTGTTTTCCATCATTAGGAAAAGCAAGTATTTAAGTCACATCCGAGAAAATCTTACAAAGGTTCTGGACGCAAAAATAATGACACCAAAATCAAAATTCGCTAAAAGGCACACTCAAGCTATAATAGAGGTAATCACCGTTGTTTGGTTGCATGTAATTCTTTTTTAAATCATGCAGTAATTATAGTTAAATATTAATATTTTGAAAAGCTTTTGTTCCTTTGAATTATTTTGTCCGTTTTTCAGATTTGTTTAAATATATAATTAAGTCTTTTGCATTACCAACGTAATAAATTATACATTTTTGACATTTACTCATATAATATCTTTGAAAAATAATTATGGTTTTTATTACCTTTTGTATTTGGATATTGTGTTAATTGACAGAAATTTTTTTAACGAAACTAACGTCCGCAGAATTAAATTTATACTTAACTTTGTGTCATCATACATTTGGTTACTTTTGCAAATTTTTTTCCTGTATGTATCATCATGCTGATCTATTATTTTAATGCAAAGTTAATGATTATTGATTTTTGATTATTAGTGATGTTTATTTATTTATATTTCTTGTTTGTTCAGAAACAAGAAGCAACCGATGAGAGGCCTGGTCGTATAGGGCCAAAAATCGTCGTTTTTGATGCATCTACTGGTACCTAAAAATAATAAAGTTGTTGAGTAATATATAAAGGCCTTGACAAGGCCCCTATCTATCTATATATAACTTTCATTACGTTTGTTTAGTAGCTAAGATGTGATAGTTGGCTATTTATTGTTACGACCACAGGTCCAAAACAACAGCTGATTTTTCCGCTACCATACAGTATTACAATTCAAAGGATGTAAATAAGAACATATATTTTTGATACAGGAACAGGTCGCTTGGTGTTGGTGGGTGACGAAAGAGTTAGCGTTCAAGGTTTGTCCAGCTTTGCCACAATCAGAGCTACTGCTTGTGTTTATGGTGGGAAATGGATGTACGAAGTCCAGCTAGGAACTAAAGGAATAATGCAGGTAATTTTGAGTTTTACTAGTATGTTAATCTGTGACTTCTAAAAAAAGAAATAATGCTGGTGTGTTCATAGATTGGGTGGTGTACATCTGGTTGTACGTTTTCAATGGACACGGGTGTGGGTGATACTGCCAATTCTTATGCTTACGACGGTGGAAGGATCCGGAGGTGGAATGTTGCCACATCACCGTACGGTCATGGCTGGTTACCTGGTGATGTCATCGGCTCTTGTCTAGATTTGGATAAAGGCACTTTAGAATATTATAGGTAAATTTCAATCTGATCGAATGTTTTTGGATATACCAGAAGTTTATAGTCCAATAGGTACCACATGGGCTCAATTGTTAATAGTTGAATGTTGGTCAACAGACAAATAAATAGCTCTTAAGCTTATAATATTATCAGTTTTTTCGATTAATGCGTTGTTTCTTTTTATCAGAATTTTTTTATTGGGATGGTCAATTGCATTAAACAAAATCTAATGCTTTTTAAATGCAACATTTAATTATTTAATAAATACACGTTTTTAACAAAAACTATCTTAGTTTGTAACAGTATTGTTTCAAGTATACTTGAAATACAACATTTCTTTCCTTTGCAAGGTGATATTATAGATATTCATAGTTTTTTGTCGAATGTGTGTGCAAAAGGCTGATTTTTTTATGTGCTAATGACCTTAAATATACGAATTTATAACTAAAATCCTGTAGTTTAAAATAATTTTCTAAGTCGATTTAAATGTTATCGCTGATAATAAATTTTTTGTTCCATTTCGATTTTCACGTAGTGTTTTGCCTTGTAAACTTATTTATTTAGCTTTGTTAACTTATAATTTGAATTCAATTTAAAATTATCAATTATACACCGCTTTGATATTATTATGAATGTAGGTTTTAAAATTAAGCATTTTATTACAGGAATGGTATTTCATTGGGTGTAGCGTTTGATAAAGTCTCTCATGGAACTGGGATCGCGTACTTTCCAGCGGTCTCTTTGGCCATGCAAGAGCACCTATATGCTAACTTTGGCCATGTGCCATTCGTGTAAGTTTTTATTACCTAAAGTTGTGGCCTTTTATGTATGATACTTACCAGAGTTCATGCTAAATGTTTGTAGGGTAATGTTTTTTAAATAAAAATTTTTGAAAAGGTCCATTCTGTGTCTTTACTAAGAGCGGGACATTCACCTGATGGTAAATGATATGTTTTCCCATAACAATATAGCGCTACTTAGCATGTTTACACAGGTTATACTCTTCTTTTGTCGTTACAAATTTAATTGCGTTCACAATTTTTGGCAAGAGAAACATACTAATGTTAGAGCTACTATTTGATATATAATAATAATATAATACTATTAGATAATGTGATATTATGTTTACTTACAGTTTTCCCGTGGACGGTTATGCTCCGCTACAAGCTCCTCCGACGAAAGAGTGTGCAAGAGCAACGCTTCTATTTAAATCCCTAGATGCCATCATAGACGAGCTTATTCACCTTTCGACTTTTAAGTCAGTTGACAAAAAGTCTAGCAAGGTATAGTTTTTTTTAACCAATGATCCACATTAGATAACTGTGCTACTGTCATTGTATTATATCTGCTTTCCGATAGTTGTACCTTCTTATATTTCAAGTTTACAAGTACAAAATTATGCCCCTCTGCACTAAGCATGAGAGCGTCCCAAGAATGAAAATACTCTCCCTTGCATTTTTCCAGTGCTTTAACAAACATGTGACCACTTTTGCTCGTTGTCATTACCTGTCATCTCCATTCTCGAAATTTGTGAACCTTATTACATTTAATTACATGTATAATACCACAGAACCCAATTATTCTTATTTATTATATTTGCTATACTTTTGTAAATACATAGCCTTGTGAAATAACTAAAAAGAAAAATAACGATAGATTAAACAAATCTTACTGTACTTATGCTAAATTGGATATAATTTTCGCATTTTATTGTGAGAAAAATGGCATACAGGCGAAGTCGGATTCATCGAAAGCTGCTGAAGAAGAGATTGCACTGCGAATCGACAGTTCAAACTCTGTATACAGCCCGCGGGCGTCGCCTACTAACGTTCTAGACGTTCAAAATACTGAAATAAAGAAAATGTCTAGAAAAGTAAGTTACATAAATATTTGAAAAGAAGCACGATTTTTACTGGCAAAAGGTTTTAGTCCAGAAACCCGGTTTGATCTTTTTGTGCCAAATAGTACAGTGATACAGGGAAATAATAAGAGACTTTTAAGCAATTCTCTTATGTATCTAATATATAAGTTTCGTTTTATTATTCAAACGCATACTTTTACTATTATAAAATTTTCCACTGAACACGTTGCGTTTTTTAAGAGGCAGTGTGCTCAGACTTTGCTCCAGCCAGTTTTTGCTTATAATTCTGTTGACAGTGCACGTTGTGATTACTTTACAGGCGTTTCTAATGTCACTTGCTCGCCTGGTGGTGATTGAATTGGGAGGTTGCTTGAAACTGTCGTACGTTGTGATAGGAGAACTCCTAACACGTTTCCGTGGTTACTTAGGAGTGAAATCTAGAAGCATAAATCTTGATCCACAAGCGGTGGAACTTTATACAACTAGTAAGGCCATAGAATTTGTAAGTATTCTTTTCTAATTACGTGAACAATTTTGTGATTACGGAAAGTACTTTTGGAACATTTAAGATAAATGATCAAATAGTGTAGAGAAATTAAGTGCAGTAATATTGACCTTGTATGGTCGTGGAGATTACGTAAAGCCTGAAATGAACACACGTGCCAACAAGGTAAAAGCGATTACTCTGTGGGTGCAATATTCACCTAGTTAATGGCTCATGCAGTGCCAACCGATTTTGGCACAAATTTATCGCAAGATATAGAAGTGGAAGTGAAATGGCACTATATCGTATAGAATCGAGGTAATCTGACAAGTCAAACCTTAATCTAACCTCCAATGTCTAGTTAACGGTGCCAAGCCATTGAGCAGATCTTCTCAATATATTTTTCTTATTTTTACTTATAAAAAGTCTAATTTTTACAAATTTAAAAAAGTATCTACACGAAATCGAATATTTCTTCTTTAATGATAGATTTTATACCGACATTTAAGAATTTAAAACGTTTATTTCAATATGTATAATATAACAATATAGTGTAATAATAGAACAACCGTATTTATTAACTTGTCGGCGTTACAACCTCGCGAGAGGAACTTGACCTCTCTTCATAAATCAGTAAATTTTACTATTATGAGATCTTTTAGTATTAGTTTTCTGTTATGGTATCCACCTACTAGTACTTACAGCACTGGTATGTAATTCATGTGAAATCTTCTGCTCTCTCAGTGACTACTGAAACCTGATAATATTTGATACGAAATTTCATTACGTATCTCAATGACAAATAATAATTATTTTTTATCAACTTGCAGGTAAATTTGTCAGACAAAATACTAACACAGCCGCATACAAAACTGTGTATTTTATTAGATTTGCTGTGGACTTTCCTGGACGAGTCCGCTCTTTGTGATATATTTGAACATTGTGTCGTAAGAGAATGCCTGCTGTTTGACTCTGTATCACCGGTAAAGAAATATTGACATGATAGAAATAAGGTTTTAGTTATTTTGTACATAGCGAAACTGAGTCTGCTACGCACTTACTTTACACACGGAGTTCCTTGTTCTTAGTTTGAAGCCACACTTTAATGAGTTTTAATGATGGTAAGGTTTTTCAAACCCACCAAGCAGCTACATTATAACTTTGCTGCTATGATAATAGCATTGCTGTGTTTTATTAATAAAAGATGAAGACCTCTAAGTATTATTACCTCAAGACTTAGTTTTAATGGTATATTAAGTTTATATGAATTTTCATTATAATTAGTTATTTCAGGACATGAATTTTAAACAACAAATTGAAGGTGTTTTTGTGTTGTGTGGACTGATGCAACATCGTGAGACTAGACATCATCTTGTCAAATATGTTTTTTTCAATAAAATCACGTTAGTACCTTAGAATTCAAATCACGGTACTGTAGTATAAACATACTTAATTATAAAACAAATATGGAGTTTGAACTTGTTTTAATATTGTAATTCCTTAAAGTGATTAGCTCACTTTAAATTTATTACAAATATCACAATAATGTCTTTATCAAATATTATTACCCGATGCTGATCGATAAGTTATAATCATTTTAATTATTATACTGTTAAATGTAAAGGTTAGCAACTTGTAAAACACTTTATTCTTTTGTATTTTTGTTCCTGATTGAGTTTAATGTTATTGGCCCAAATGAACCCATATCGGTTCTGCACAAATGTGGTGTAATTTTATATTTTGTGTGTATATACCCAGAAACATTACAGCAAAAAAGAATTAAGATTTAGAGATAACAATATTTAATTAAGTTCTAATCCCGATGAAGAGAAAGTTTATGCGAAAACCGACATGTTTCAAGGAAATATTTTACGAGGTCATGTAACATTTACTAATCCGCATTTGGACAGTGTGGTCAATAAATAGCCACAACACTCTTCTTGTGAGAGAAAATATCGAGTCCTAGTAGTTAGAAAATAAGTTCGCTGCTTATTTATTTACGTAATATTCTAAAGGTTCGACAACTTCCTTAACGTAAAATGCCCGGATGAGAGCGTTTTGCGCACTGTTATACAAAAACCTTGGTGGCAAAGGCCCACATCTGTTCAAGGGGAAACTGATCCAAGAATTTCCGGTAATAAATTTGGTAATGGTATTTATCTAAATACTAATAAATTCTTCTAATGCTACGCAAGTTTCAGATAAAGAAATCAAATCATTCACCGATGACGATATTGCTATAGAAGCACAATATAAAGCCGATTGTCAAAAAATTACTGAATCTATAAAACCTCTAGAAAATATACAGGTAAAATCTAGCTGATTGTGGCCATTACTAAAAGCCATTTAGGGTTTAAATAGATACTACAGTATTTATGTATGAAAACAGTAAATATACAGCGGTTAACCGCAAATCTTATAGCAATCTCTGGTTTGTTTTCGTTGTACCCGGCTGTCTGCCTTCATCCTCATATAGTTTATTACTTCTATAATAGCAGTGCCGTATTCTTACTCTCAGCATATGAAAACTTAAGTATTTTCGACGAGCACGCTTGACCCTCTGGTGTGTTGTATATAATCTACCATTTAATAAAAAATAAAATTTTGGGATTGTTGCCCCTCAGGCGATTTATTTAAACCATCATACCTTTTATGTACTATAAGTTTCATAATGTACATGTATAATTTAAATTTTATAACAAGTCTTTTATGATATTTGCTAATAAGAACAGTTTTTTAGTTGGACTTTGTTCTCGTATTATTGGATAACTCCGACGGATCAAACGTCGTTCCATCGACAAGGAAAATATTCTTGGAAAAATTTCGTCGATACATTATGGATAACTGTATTTTAGACATGGTAACAACACAATTTTCTCTTAAATTTCATTACTTGGAAATGAACATTACATGTTCCAATTAAAAAAGTTACAGTACCATATTTATTTTATACGTAATATCAGAGATCATCACAGTGTTTGAGTACAGTTAGCCTACTCAAGCATATCGTGGAGCTTTTTTTATTATTTTACGAGGCGACGACAGGAGTAAAGTGTTCACCTAATAGTGAATGATACGCTTTCCTATAATGACGTGGCTTTAAGAAAGTATACACAACACCACATCACATTCCTCGCCTTCTCACATAAGGCTAAGTCTCGTTAGCCTAGTAATTTCTCCAGCTCACAGCGCCTTTCATACTAGAATATAGTAATGTCTGTTACTTAATGACATTACTGTTAAACAGCTGCAACAGGAGCTGCAGTGGTACCTACCTAGACAGTCTCCGGCATCATAGACACCACCGGTTACATACTATGAAGTTATCCTCTCTTTTATGACTATCCTCTCTCGAATAACGAAGTTTATTATCTAACATTCACTATTGATTGTTAAAACCGGTTATGATGCGGTCATGTAAAGCGGAATATATCTTACTTTATCTATAACCACTACATTAAAAAGTCTGAAGAAGAGAGGAATAACTATTTGAATCTCTTGTATATTAACTATAAAATATGTCATTACCAACTTAGCTATTACGGCATCTAATACTATTTCCAGCTATTATTGTATTAAATATGTAAACTATTTTTATATTTTAGCGACTTTTCAATGTTTCTCGCAATTCGCCTGCTATATCCTGGTGTTGTCATGCAAGACTTCTAACTGCTGTATTAAAACTATGGAATTCTGAGAATCCACTTAGAAATACGTGCGTCTGAAGATTTTGACTTTCAAATTAATGATCTCATTTACTTCAAAGTAAATCTTGTTTCGTTTAATAGAGACGATCTGTAGATTTAACTTATAATATTTCTTTTAGGAATTACCCACCGCATTTACCACCAAAAACATTCATTGATGGAGAGTTAGATTTTTACAATGTTGATCGTCTTGGTGGCGTTTTGCCTTTCCTAGTAAGGACATTGAGGTATTATATAAACAATATAATTTGAGGTTTTTGTCCAATTTAGACTAGACCGCAATAAATTATATGTTATTTGCTTTTGAGATATTAAAATTGGAAAATTTAAAATTATTGACAAGTCACAATCTATTTTAAAGCAGGTTTAATAAATAATTATACATAGTTTATAATTCAGTAGTAAAGAGCTTCAATATCAAACTCGTTTTTTTTGAAAACTTGTCATTGTCTTATTTGTTAAATACTGCGTTCCCTCTGATTTTATTAGGGCATTAAGCAGCAAAGTTAATCTTTTGCTGACTTAATACTACATCGTGTGTTTACAGGCAAGACCTCGTCGATGTATTGGGAGAGGATAATCCTTTCATACAGAGTTTCGAGCCAAATTACAACCGTGCTGGAGGAATTGACGCCGGTACAGATTAAGAGCCGCTATCTTAATTATGTTTATTCCGTGATAAGGACAATTATGCCAACCGCATTATGCTCGCAGCTTTGAGAAATAAGATGTTAAGTGTTGTTGCTCAGTAATTTAGCTAATATCACTTTTTATATCGGAACACTTTTATGTTTACGCTGTACTGTTTGTGGCCGCAACAGGAGCTGCGGCGGCACTTATAAAAACGATCTTTGGCAACAAAGACCTACCACCAGAGTCAAACAATATTGTATAAAAAGGAAAAATATCTCAATTTTGGTTTGTTTAAGGAGTCAGTGAGATGGCTGCAGGATCACCGGCATTAGCATCATTGCCACAAGTAATATCGTCGATGGCAAGATTCATGCACGCCGCTATGCCTCCTATGCCTAACAGGTGGTTATTGTTTTTTTTTTATTCTACTACGTGAGGATCTAAACAGGACTTTTGAGTAATGGTAAGTGGTAAACATGATCATAACAATGTTGTGTTGTTTAGCAATTTTACACTGCACCAAGTTGCTGCTTTATCACGCCAATAATTTCTCTTTCTACAACACTCTTCGAACTGGAAGTCAGTAATGTTTGAACGTTACTGATTAGTAGGAAGTGACCATAAAAAAGTCTTCTGCAATGTTTAAAGTTTTACAGACTTTTATGATAATTATTTACATTTTCATTTACTTCGCGCCCTATAGGAAATATTTAAGAATATAAGAAAAGTTTTATCTATTAATGTAATAAAATAATTTTTTTTTTAGAAGTACATCCGCAAGTTTTGCTTTAATAATATTATTTTTATTAATAGAACAACTGGTGAGACAGCATTAGCTCTGAAAGGCACAAGGTCCATGATGCCAGGTGCTGGTGACATCGATGTCAGATCGGCATACCTTAGGTTGCTTGATGGTCTCCTTGCTTTGTACCATGGTGCTGCTATTAAACACGCTGAAAAGGTATCCTAGTTGCATATTATCAGTAATTAATTTAAAGAATATTGATGGTAGTGTTTTTTATTTATTTGTACTTTAAATAAGCTATTATTATTTATTAACAATATTTTTGTTTAGCTCTGCGAACTAAGAGACAGTCAACTTGATTTGGCTGACTGCCTACACGATATTGAACAGCGCATCGCTACTGTTACATCGGAGATGAAGGCAGGTGTTGGTATGTTTTAAAATATTTAGTCATCATCATCAGCCCCTAGTGATCGTAGATCCACTTCTAGACGTAGGCCTTTTCTAAGGAATTATGTTAAATTAGGTAAAATTACTATGTCGTATAACTTCTAAATAAATTCAGGTTCAAGAGTTATCAGAAAACGATAAAATAAAAAAGCAACTGATGGAAAGGATGTTGAAAGAATTGGAGAGATCAAAAGCGATTTACCAGGTATACATTTTTATATATACATTTATTTAATTGAAGGTTATCGTTTGATGCCATTTAGTATCATTGAGATCTTCATAATACATTACAATCATTTTCTTTCTGATTTCAATACAATGTAACGATAAAAGCAAATTTTAATAATTATTGGGATATAATAAACTATAAAACGATAGCATAAAAATTTATAATAACGTGCAAAAATTTGAGTTTTTCGAAAGTAAAATGACCTCATACGTAATGTTGGAGATTACAGAAATAATTTTTAATTTTTATAAGACTACGATAATGACAAATAAGTTATTGTTCATCATTGATCATATTTTAGGAAAAATTGGAGTCAGGTGCACTTCAAATGGCATGGGTGATCGGAGCGATCTGGACTAAACAGCGGCAGCAGGAGCTATCGAAGCATTTCGCTGGCGTACTCCTTTCCCTACGCTTGTCTTCTGACCCCGACTACGCGACTCATATTGAAGTAAACCGCCGTTTATACATCAAACTAATGATTCTTGAGCCAAAAAAAATATTCTTTAGTAATTTCTTTATTACATGAAAAAGGCATATAATTTTTTCGTTTAGGTTGCAAGTAAAGAGATTCTACCTGGTAAGAGTTCACTTTTAGGTAATTCAAGTTACGCATCGCTGCAACTGGAATACACGTCAAGTTCGGATCAAAGGTGATTTAGATTTTTTTTTTGAGGTTTCTAAAAAGAGTTTGGTGGTTGAATGTAAATCAGAGTGAACGTATGACTTTAATGTATTTTGTGGGTCTTCAGGAACTATTACAAAACGTACGAGCTAGTCCCGGAGCTGATCTATTTGCAGCAAAATGAAGAAATTTTGCTTACGCTACCGATGGGACGTCATTATTGTCAATTTATTAGGCTACATAGTATATTTTTTATCATGTATAGTGTTTCTAATAATTGCAGTCCTCAAAGCCAAACATCTCGAGCAACGACTCCACGTCAAGGATCTCAAGCGCAAGTTATTCGTGTAAACCCACGTTAGTTATCAAGAATTTGTCAAAAATATACATTCTGTGATTTCATAGAATTTATTTACTAATATTTTGTCTAATTTGACAATCATCTAGAAAAGGTAAATAAATACACGGTGCCTATTTCTGCTGCCAATCAGAATTTTGCAACATATTCTATTTGAAGGTTTTATTGTACACAGTGAAATTAATAGAGTAAGTGGAGTATTTTTTCTTTTTTGTCTTGACATATTGTATTTATAATTTTCAGTTTATCTTTATTACTGGTTCGATTTTATGTTAAATATTATTTACAAAATTTGAGGTAGCCAAAATTTTATTGTATACTGTTATCTTCTAGATGATGGTCAAGGTACATTCGCGGATTCATTATTCGCCTTCGTACCTGAATACCACGTAGACGCTATGTTGGAACTATGTAACAGCCTGCGACTGTATATGCATCCAACTGTACCTATACACCAAATAGAAGGTATATCTTAATTAAATGTAAACACTCTGAAGACATTTAATTAGTCAGGTCTCTGTTGCCAGTGACCTAAGTAGGTATCACCGTAGCTCTTATTGCAGCCAATTAACAATACTATGAAAATATTACTGAGTTCCAGTTTGAAGGATGTTGGAGCGAGTGAAATTACTACTGTAATAAGACCTAACATCTATGTCTCAAGGTGAAAAGCACATTGTAGTGCCGTATATACAGTCTTAACCAGCATTACGTAGTTATGGGCCAGCATTGCACTTACCATCAGATGAAATATTATATTAGTCAATATGTGTATTTTTGGAAATTAACAATACTTTTAGACATTTGGAAAAATAGCCGAAGAAGTTTGTATGTTTATGCAGCTGTAGAAGCATAATCTATAATGATGAACATGATGGGAAGAAGAATATTATTAACAAAATTTTAAATTGTACCAGATTGGGAAGATATGATGGTATCATGCGCAGCGTTCCTCTGCGCCGAGTTCGCAGATCAACGCATTGTGTTGGCCAGTACGAGAGAATCGTTGGTACAGACCCTAGCATCGTTTGCAACGCAACCTTCGACCATGAGGGCAATCGAGAAAGTGCCAGTTAAGCAGTAAGTATGACTACAAGCAAAACTAGAGCAATAAACTGTCTTCTACAAACACTAAATACGTCTATACATTTTTATCTCCAAGTAGAAGTATTGAAAAATTCTTGTGAGTTGACTTCATTAAAATTTATTCGGAAGAATGCGATGAAAATAAAATTCCTTGAGAAAGGTGACTTAGGTTTGCATAGGGGTTTATTTATATTGTAAATGTTTCTGCAGGCAGATGTGCATGGTTGAAGAGTTGGTAAGACCTTATCAGAACCGCGCTTGGGCGCAGTCCAACTGGGTGCTGGTCCGCTTTTGGCATGGCTCCGGCTTTGGATTTCGACACCGACAATGGCCACATTTGGCTGCCAAGTACTTGTTTTTGTAATGCTTTTACTTAGAAATTAAATTAAGGTATTTTAAATGTTATCAAAACTAAAGAGAATCCAGCAAAGGTAAATACGTGATTTATTTAGAGAACTATAAAATAGAAAGACGGTAATCATAGATAAGAACTTTAAGGATATTGGTCATATTTAATATATTTCAATTTCTTACTGATACTTAATTATTCCCAGAAGTTACATTTTGTAAATACTTAAAATATACTCGCTCATGATTTTTATAGATTTGGTGATAGAGAGCCAACGGTGAATAATTTGGGTGCCAAAGTGGATGCGGGCCTCATGAGTCAATGCTTTGGTAAGTCATTGACGGCAATCTAATCGCTGAAGTCTAGCACTTAAATCATAAAACACTTTTTCACATTTGGAAACGACAATTTTTTGAGCGTCTTTCTGCAGACATAGCCATGGTATTAGTTCTACGGTCTGAATATGTTACATTTTATTTCCTTTTCATCTTCATTTAGAATTAGGTTTTCATAAAAAATCTCTAATACAATTGCTCTGTTTAGGGCCGTGTCCTTCGGAAGTAATACAAGGTCGTATAAGAGATTACCTGGCAGCGCATCCACGGGATGCGGCTGCATATCTTAATTCCCTGCTCAGTCAATTAAACTGGGCCTTCTCAGAATTCATCACAATGATGCAAGAGGTATTCAAAATTCAAATTAATTACTCTTATTATAATGAGGTTTTAAAATCACTGAACAACGTTAACAGTGGCCTTTAAACTTAAATCAACTGAGTTTATTTGTTTATTCTTGTAAAATACAATTAGGGTACACAGGGTGGAATTAATGCTGTAATAATATCCTCTGCTAACAACTCTGGGAAACAAGAGATATTGTTGGTAGGTGCAGTTGAAAGTAAAACCTAATACATACATTAAACAGATAGTTTATATGTAGCTAAAGACTCATGAACAACTATAGACACGACGTACTAAATATATACACGAACGATGCAGACCTACATAAAAGCGAAATAAAAATATTACTTATAAATAATATATAAGCGCACTACCTTTTAAATTCAAATGATTGTTAAAACTAATTAAATAGGGACGCCTATACGTTTTAAATTCAGGGATTTATTAAAACATCATTAATTAGAACTCTAAGTTAAATTTAAATATGATTTCCTAAATATAAGCATATTGTTGATTAGTCTTGTGTAGGCATAAATAGGAACGTTTCGTGGAGAGACCCCGACGAGACGTTAATGCAATAGACAAACTAATGATAGGCAAAACCAGGTTTACCTACTTTTCAATAATAAAATGAGCAATTTTCAAAATGATGTCTGTGGTGTCAATACCACTGATATCGCTTTTTTAACAACGTTTTAGGAGCTACCGTTCTGATAAAAATAATGAATAAAATTATGACAGGCAGATAAAGTCTATTGTGACAATGGTGTCATAGCAGTGTTTTAATTGCGTGCCTACTGGGAGCTCGCCTGATATCATCAGGCAAGGTTTTTCAGAGGAATTCGACTGAACACTGAAGAATAAGTTGAAGAGTTGCATGTTATGCTGAGGAATGCTACAATTTAAATGATTTAACGTTTATAGTTTACCTTAAATTTGATTTCAACTTACATCAGTCATGATAGGTTGATTTATATAGTTATTTTGGCAGATGGACAGGATCCAAATCGACGCTCATCTTGAGCCGCGTCAGATAAAATTGTGTGCGACTTGTTTCGACCTGTACCACGGATTGGCCCGTGCTTTAGAGATGACACTTTATTTAGTACCAACATTACTAACTAAGCCTGAAGCCAGTGATAACCAGAACGAGCTGCTGTTGGGACGAACTTGTCAGGTATCATTAAATTTCCTAATGGAAATTATATATATGTTATAGTCATCAGCCGAAAGACGTCCACTAGGGGAATTTGGGGTATCTCCTCACAATGACCCAATGCGAGTTGTTGAGAAGCCATAGCCCCGTTTGTTGATTGATTGACAAATAGCACCACGAGCAAGTGAGGTTGGTTTACATATCGTGAGTTTTATATGGGACACCTTATGGTACACCCTCAATATATATTCTAATGCTCTTATCAATATAAGAAGTACCTGCAGTGGGTAAACCTTAGTGTTACAGTTAGAAGAGAATATGGCTTACTGACCGCCGGCCTCTGCTAGTAGGAGAAGCACATTAAAAAGAAGAAGTAAGAAGAATTTACGACATGATATATGTATTATAGATACTTATGGCGGTCATCTCGCGCGTCTGCGTACGTGGTGGTGGCGGTGCAGGGTTCGCGCGGCTGGTGGCTAGAGGCCTACCGGACACGGATCGTGTTCATTACTACGTCGCATTAGCTCCTGTGGCTGGTTGTCTCATCAGGATATTGGAACCGAACTTGCCGGCTGACGTTAGTATACAATGAATATTTCATCTTATAATTACGGAGAGTTAGACCGGTTATATGTATTATTCGTATGTTGTGTGCTCAATATTAGTTTTTGAAGTTTCATTTTGCAGTAAATGTTCATCAAAGAGTTTTAGTATACGGCCTGAGATTTCTTAATTGTAGTTTAACTCATATTTTTCACGGAATGGTAAATCATAAAGAGAATGTGTCTTTTTTCATTACTTGGTCGATATTTACATTAGAAAATTTTAGCGTGGAAATGTTTTGAAATAAATAGATATCTTTATGAATTTATTTATTTTCGGGTCAAAATTTAATGCGATAAATGTTTATAGTGTACTAATAACTTTATTTTTTTTAATTATTTCGTTTTCAGCATTTGATAAAAGTATCAAGAGCCATTGTGAATGAGCCTTTGTTCCGAATTGATGGACTAGAATTCATGCTCGGAAAGTCTGAAGAACAACAGTTTTCCTTCTATGATTGTAAGTTTTTATTGCTTACTTAACCCATCTGTTGTATTTTGTTTCTAATCTTTATTGTTGTGCCAGACAAGTACGGGTTCGAGAGCCCGCGATGCAACATTTACCGGTAACTACGTGTTGCGTACGTGTACTTACCGCTCGATGTCAGCTCCGCCGCACGTTGTTGTATAGTTCAATAAGTTGTCTGTCTGTGAAGGGTCAGTCAGACAACCAGTTCGTGAAGAACTCTGGCGCGCGAGCGATGCAGTTCCCGCTGCAGCGTTATCATACGTTTCAGTTCGCTCCCGTAACAGCGCATACAAAATGCATTTAAGAAATCTAACCGCGGAAAACGGCGCTAGGCGACTGTGGTGACTCCGTACGCTATAGCGTATTAGGGTTTTACCCTAGAGCGATCTAGCCATCGCACAATCTCTTACCGACTACTCTTCTCGCACCAGCCCGTAGGTATTTCCAAAACACCCACTGATGCGAAGAGAGAAAATAAAAATATTGTCTCTTCTACCGCCACTTAAAAATACTAGGTACTTGTACCGAATAATTGTTATAATATAGAATACATCGTTTAACTCCTTTATTATGATGGTTGATAATTTGAGGAATTTCTTTTTTGTCAGTATAATATAATAGACAGATATGTTCGCCAGAACTGGAAAAAGGAAACCAGAGGTAAAAGAAGAGAACAGAAAAGAAGAGATAGGGTCTATTTGGAGAAAGAACTTAAAAAATTATGACTCGTACCATATGTAACCTCCATTCATGCTTATTTCTACCGAAATATGTTTTGTTTGCGTCATTTTTTGTTAGCTTTCATTCCTACTCATGATGTCATATCTACGCGGCAGTTATAGTTACGATAGATAGTAACGCCGCAGCTTTTATTTGTTATCCTACTGTGGCAGTTCTCTCCAAAGAAATAACTTATTGATTATCGTTTATGTGAACAATAATTCCTTCAGATCCAGACGACGTTACTATAGAGGAATTGAAGGCCATAGAAAGTGTGATAAACCGCTTACGGACAGCGAGAGATGCGGTGGTCAAGATCAGTTCACCCGGCTCCAGTGGCACTCAGTCCGAGTTGCTCTGTACAATTTGTTACGCCAGACCAGCTGACACCGCGTTTGTACCCTGCGGCCATCACTCCTGTCGGTGCGTTTGGTTCACATGTTTATATCAAAATGTTAATAATTATACAAGTGATTATTGTAAAATAAAAGTATGCAGTTAATATTTGCAAATATTATATTTGAAGATTTATTACATTACAAAAATTCAGTAGACACTTATGTTGAACATGTAACACATGTAAGGTCCTCGAGTGACGTCCGCGTGTCAATTGATGAAGACATTCTGTAAATGGGCCACCAATCTTACGATACATACATGTCGATACATGCCAGCATGGGGCTGTTTGCTGTGGACTTCCATGGTGAAGGCCTGTGTCCAACATTGTAAAACTATAGTCTGTCTGTCTATGATAAATATGCAATTTGTTACCTTTAGTTCTTTAACATGGTTTGTAATTGACAATGGTCTAGCAAAAATCGTGTCAATTGGAACGGTGTCATCAATATTCATACAATGAGACAGCATTTATTGCAGGCCGTGCATAATGCAGCACTTATTGAACAGTAAGCAGTGCTTCTTCTGTAAAGCAGACATCGAAACAGTACGCGAGATGGAGCCTGCTAATAATTGATCTTTGTATAATTCTTTTTTTGCACATGTAAAGTAGGAAGCGTATTATTGTTTAGCAAATTAATGCCTTCGTTATATGGTAAAATAACATAAATAAATAATAACATTAAAAGTTTATTTTTGACTTTGATAACTTTATTGAACGAACTTCTCATATATTCACAAATCTGTTGTTGTTCCCTATATAGATAAAATATTTTCTGTTAATTATTAAAAAATGTTTTATATAACGTATATTGATTTACTATTATTTATTAAACGTTCTTTGGATAAAACGTGTTTCTTTTATAATTTAAAATCCTTGTAATTTTTTTTTTAAAAGGTCGGGTTTAATGCGTACAGGTATTCATTCTCTTGCGGGAAACCTTTTGGAAAGTATTCACCGTATTAGAAGCTAAACATTTGTAAAATAATGCAAAAAATGAATTAATATATAAATAAAAAAGCAAAAAGTTTTATGCTTAGCATTTAAATACATGAACTAGTAAACTATCCAACAAATAGACTAGATTCTGCGTAAATTTTTAGCAATTATTGTATTAGAGTAAATTATCGCTAGGAATGCGTGTGCGCAATACATTTTTTAGTCGTCATTTTTTAAAAGTTGTTGAGTTAAAACATTGTTGTAAAAGCAAAGTAATGTGTCTTCTGCAGTGTTCTCTGCGAAGGTCGCCGCTACAATTTCACGCGCTATAAAATTTATGAACGTATGCCATTTCTAAAGAGATACGATCCAGTTTTTTGTTGACACGTGAATTATTTTTTTACTTTTTTACATTTAAGTTAAATGGAAATGTTTAAAGTTACCTCATGTACAGGATACTTTTATGTTAACCACTAAGAAGTATAAAAAATGTTTTCTCTTACCCGATGACGATTATAATAATTTCCTTTGTTCATTCAAAATACTATGACTCTTACGTATAGTAGAAATACGAGATGAGGATTTGCTAGGTCGTCATATTTCAAGAAACTTAAATATCATCCAAACAACAACCCACGTAGTCTCAGAATTCAGGAAAACAAGTATAGAGTGAGTATATGTGTTCGGTATAGTTACATCCCTATATGGCGGTAGTTGCACCCATATTTTTATTTTCCTCTCCTCGCATCAGCGGGTAGTGGTGAAATACTCTCGCCAATCAGATGGCCGTATGGGCTGGTGCGGGGGGAGA
>DWLS01000059.1:0-47302 GCA_018246255.1 Pachliopta kotzebuea | reverse complement strand
TTTTCGGGATTGACGACTAATTCTAATGACAAACAGTAATATAAAAATTATACTGTCTCCCGGGGTAATAGTGTATCATACCAACGATTACTAATAGCGAAAATCGTGTAATGTATGCAGTGATGTGACTAACTAGTAACATGACTAATCGGTGATTGAATCATAGTTTAGTTTTTTCGCTACAGTCGCTAATAAAAAAGACTACTAAATTATTTTTACATAATACAATTTTCTCTGTATCCATCATCAAAGTCATTTAATACCAATTTAATATATCTTGAATGTGTTAAAAACATTGAAACACTGTTTAAATTTGGCAACCGTACAGACATTTACGCCCCCAACAATAGGTAGACTAAAACAATGTGTCACTAGAATTAATGAGTTTAGTTAAGACATTTTGTACGTGTTAATTCATAACAACTACATACTTGTCAAAGCAGATATTTGACAATGTGTAATATATTGTTACGTTTATGAGTCATTCGTACGTTTGTTCTAACATTATATTTCCTTTCATGACATTAGCAACGTTAGAATAAGTAACAGAAGTTGTTGCAAATTTGTTCAAATTAGTACAAAATAGCAAATTAAATAATTGAATGATTGACGAAGGAGTATTTATGTATTTGTATAGAAATAAAACGGAAATGATTAGCTACACTGTAGGTTGGTAATATTTTGAATACAGTTTTGTTTTAGGATCGTTAGACAGTTCTTCGTTGAAGGTAGACGGAAGTACGGCATTTTAGGATTGTTAAAATGTTTCTTACTCAAAAATAAACAATTTACAAAAAAGATTATTAAATTAGATTCATTGAATATGTAGAAATCAAAAATAAGAGAAAAGCAATTCTAAAAAGGTTTGTTAAAGCATCCGGAGTTCTGTATTCACGTAAGTGAATTTTGTAACATATAGAAATAAAAATATTACCGAAATAATGAACATAATTACAAAACTCTATAATTATCATAATTTCTGTGTAGTAATTCTATAATTTATTCAGGATTATATCATCTGTAAATTATTACATTGTTACGGTTAAAAACTTTGGACTAAAATATCAAAAAGTTCTAATTAAAACTTTCTAAAGTTTGTCTCGCTATAGAGTTAAATCTGTTTGAAAGAAATTTCGTGTATTTTTTTGTTATAGTGTAAGTTACAAATAGTGAAAAAGAATGGCGTTAAACATAAGCAATTTGTAAGTAATTGTATTTAGGCACGTTATTTTAAAGTTATAAAGCAACAAAAGTTTCATTGAGGGAGTTTTGGCTCGCGATATCGCATAAATCGCTATAGTTGAAGTAATTTATAGTAGATTAGGTGATTGTTCCACACTTTTGTTACGTCGTAGTTTCGTGATTGATAACACTGGAAGTTTCACATCGTTTGCTTTTTTATTGTATAGATATGAGTGCTAGTATATTATTAAAAATTCCTTTTCATCTACAACTATTGAGAGACGCCGGTAACACCAGCGCTAAAGTATCGACACCTATAAAAAGAAGCTCTTTATATTTTGTCTTTGATTAGAAAAAAATAGTATTAACCTTCAAATTTCATAGGATGTAATAACTTGACAATGGTATAACAATGGTAGAAAGAGGATATTAAAAATACCTGCATCGAAAATTTAAACCAAACTAATAATGTTCAAACGGCTGTTAAGATCATAAATATAATTAAAGGTAAGACGGAGATAGCTATAACTAAAAGAATCTAGATAAAAGGGGTTAAATTTTTCCGAAGCTCCATATTAATGCAAATAAGTTACGACATTTGAAACTGCAGAAGGCTGGTGAAGTAGAAGTATCTTTCGTCTGAATTTTCGAGTCTTGTCTTACGAGAAACAGCGCCCAACGGTGATGTAAAATGATAGTGATGATGATATTTAAATTACGGCGCTGGTTGTATTAAAGCTTTTTCATTTTATTTACTACCTTGGTAGAAATGAACGTTTTCAAAGTTTAAATGTCATCGTCGCCTCTCATAACCCCGGATTATGTTCAAAGCTTTGCGTATCAGTTATCGCTTTACATTCGTGACTTCAGACGTTTTAGATTAAATTTTTTTCGAGAACCTTCATAACCGTAAGGGATATATTGATTATTTAAAAAAATATAAATTGTAAAGAAAGACATAATAAACACTCCAAACATTAGCATTTGATTTTTTTTATTTTATGTACGTGATGTTACATGATATCATTTCTCTAGTGAAATTAAAATGTACTTATAAATTTTGATAACAAACAAAAATTAGAAAATCATAACAATCGGAAACTAACAGAATACAATAACATAAACTTAATTTTTTTGCTTTCTTTGTCGAATAAATATTTAAGACCGCAGAACCTACTTCTGCGAGTAAGTAACAAGAAATCAGTCTATATTTTTCGGTGTATTTTCAAATGATATGGACCATAGAACCCATAATGTTTATGTTGATTAAAAATACACTTTACGTTTTGCTGATATAAAATTGACATTTAGTACTACAATTAAGGAAGTTGATAAAGAAATGGCTCAGAAAAATACAAAAGGACAATCTTAAGAAAATTTTGTCGCTGTATCACACAATGGCCGAGTCGTTTCACGAAGGCATTAGGTCTACACAATAACAATTTTTACTCGGAAGAGATCGTTGAAACGATATGATTGTAGTTCAAACGACGTACCGGTTTAACGAGAACTTAGCCGCCGAGGCGTTTTCACTTGTAGTGATTACGTGTAACAAAAAACCCTTTAAATATATTCCTATTTGGGATATCCGTGAGATGTTTCAGCTGAAATTATTTCATAAATTTCATTCTGCAGCTGAATTATCGAAGATTTATTAGATTGAATAATAATAATAATTTGAGTTTTTGGAGACGTGCTAGTTTTATTACTTACAGAATGGATACTACATCACAATATTTGATATTTAAGCCACAACATCACCAAGAGCCTGCGGCAGTCCCTCGCTAATCATAGGCCAAGGAACCAAGTTCCAAGGAACGCCACTTCCTTGAAAGAGTTTAAGTTAAAACGCATAATCAACTGGCTAACGGTGCGTCATTCCAATGGACTTACGTAATTTAAATTTTTTTAAATTAAATAAAAAAAAATTTAAGTAAATTGAAGTATTTTATCTATAATAAATTTTACAAATTACTGATAACATATGCACATACCTTAATTTTCAGAAACTACAGCATACAAATACTACTTCTTAACTTAATTGTTACCGAGGCGCAACGTCTAATTGCTTGCTTTGTAAACCGGAGATTCCTAGTTCAAATCAGCGGTATTTGAGGAATTTTTTGGTACATCGTTTTTAAACTGAACTACCTAGCTATGGTACCCCTTCTGTCAATGTGCTAAATAGAAACATCTTTATTCCGAAATGTACAAGCCAGTGTTAGAGATCCTAGACGAGCCTGTTGTAGCATCATCGGCCTTATAAACTGAAATTATGGATATGTGTTAGGTTTCAAATGCGGATTAAAAAAAATTAAATACGTAAATAGTCTGGCCCTGGTAACTATTAAATTTTTGTTAAGCTTAATCTCTGGGTCAAAAATTGTCCAAAATTAATCGATTAAAAATTTGTCATGGTTCGCGGGTACTAGTAAAATTACTATCACTGTATCTCCTACGGAGCACAAACCTAATTTCATTATAATAAATAACGTTACAAGACTTTGCGAATAGCGTTTGTATGACTATCGGAACAACAAATCTGTTTTGAAGACAAATAATATTATACCATTGTGAGCTTTATTCTCTTAAACGTATGGTTGTATTTTCTGTAAAATTATAGAAATACTTTTATTCAAGTGAGATAGTTTATGTATTCTGCTAGGCTTATCGAGCCGTAACAATCTGATTTAATATCTTGCTATTTTTAATGGTGGGTCCGTTTAAGTTAGTCACTGTTACGAATGCTAATAATTTTTAAACTTTATTTTATTTTTTACTCTCAAGTTAATGTGTATCCGTTTAATAGTATAATGACCATATTTAACATTTTGGTTATAAAAATTTTGGAAGGACACAGATTTTAAAATTTAATGTTTTATGAGGTAATATACATATAAAATCTGATATGTATATTTCATTACAAATATTATTAAATTATGACACAAAAACTTCAAGTGTTGGGGGTAATAAAATGATTTAAATAATCTTAAAGAAACAACTAAATTGACTAAATGTTCTAAAGTTGCCTTTAAATATCAAAATTTGTTTTTACTTAAAGGTCTCATATATGAATATTGATAATCTAAATCGACTTCCGACTCGTGCTAGGATTCTTGTCGTAAACTGCCTAGATCAGTGATTCCCAGCCACTGTGCCGCGGCACTTCTGTGTGCCGCGAAATTCTTAGTGTGCCGCCAAATTTTAGATAATCCCTTAATAATAAATATACTGTTATTTTTGTAGTATTTATGTATCTTTACATATCATTTTGTCGAACATTAAAAATTATTATCATAAACTATTTTACGCAGTTGTTTCAAGTTTTAAGTTGTAAGCAAATAATATTTAAGCTTATTTTTCTCTTTGTGTGCCGCAAAAAAAAAGGTTGAGAATCACTGGTCTAGATAGTAATCTGCAAATATTACTGTCTTCCGAAGAGTTGAATCTAGTGAAATTACTGTGGTAACAAGACTTAATTTCTTGTCTCAAGACTGGATATCATTATAACTAGCGCGTCAGTGTAATAAGCAGTATTATTTACCGTAAGATGAATGGTTTTGCTTATCGAATAAAAAAATATTCTATACGCAGAAAAGTACTTGTGAGTTCCAATATATGTACGTTTTTGTTAACAATTGTAGAGATCACATAAGGGTCGTTTAGCACTTTGTTATGGTTAGGTAAAATGTTCGAAACTTATTCAGGGCTGAGCCGAAAGTAATTTTAACAAGCCTTTCTTCGTCGATTTTTTTAAGTTCGGGGGTTTGTATATTACTTTAACACTGATTTTAATTTTCCAATATATAACATAAAAACTTAAAACCATGCGTCCTCAATTTTTGGGATTCTTATTAATTTCTTCACACAGAATTAGTTTATGACACTTATAAATAGTTATTTATTACAGTTTTCGAGCCGATGTTAATGACGTAGGAATAAATAATTTATAATGAGTTTTTATTTTCTCTGCCGCTATAAAAATAGCTTAATTGGCAATTTCATCATTGTATATTTTTTGTTGTTGTTATATATACGTTATAAATAAAACGCTTGCCACCTGACTGTAATTTTTTAAAAAACGTTGTAGTGTTTTTGTCGGGTTTGTAAAGAAGTACAGTGATAACAGGCGTGTCATTACCCCACCGTCACCACAAACCAAGCGTAAAATGTAATAAAAATTGAACGCTTCCGAATTATAATGACGGTGATCACAGCGTTGCGCGGACGAGGGAAATTGTTAAAGGCTCGATAATGCGCGTGGGCATACATTTAGTCACGGAGTGTGTTCATCTCATAGCGAGGCTACAGCTGCTTGATATATGTATAGTACCTGCGTTTATGCTCGAAACTATTTCTCCGGTGGAACCGGTTTAAATGCATGGAACGGGGGAGGCCGTTTCAAAGATAGCCATTACACTAACAGGGATATGCCCCCGACTAAATAAAATTTGCGCTCAATCCTTTTATAAACACAACTCGGGTTTTATAATGGAAATATTAATTTTTATAACAAATTGACACCGTTTTTTGTTTAAAACATACTAAAAACAGATTTATTTAATGAATACGTACATTCGACGTAACACTTTTCAAAATAAATTACTTTACAAATCTCTTTTTTAATCTTTACTAAGAAACTTTCGTACGCTAATTTATTTTTATTCATCGAAGATGAGTAATGTTTTCTTCTAATTGTAAGTGATACGCTTGCCAATAACCACGCTGCGCTACTTAAGATGGTATGTACGTCACCACATTGGGCTAGTCGCATTAAGACGTAAGGTGTTAAGATTCTTTACCATAGTAATTTCACTAGCTTACAACGCGTTTCAAACAGGAACTGTAGTATTTGCCCAGTACTGTTTGTGGGCTGCAATAAGAGCTGTGTTGTCGGTTGCCGGGAACAGAGACTTACCATAAGTGAAAATTAAAATAAAATAAAAAGTCCTTGCGTGGAATAAGAAATATTTTTATGAAAACGTACCTAAGTTGCTTTTGAAATTATTCAATCTTGAGCAAGTTTTATTACATATATCGATGTAAACACAGAAAAAGAAAGTCAGCTTGAGTCCATCGGCGGTCCTTCCTCCATTGCTCAATTTGTAAGCCATAGCCGCAATATGGTGCGGCGTACCACGTTTAAGCCATCGTCTTCCCTTATTAGAACGCGAATGGTACTCGGTAAGTGGTTACCAGCCGGCGGCGGCAGTTACTTTTATGCAATTAAATTTTATTAATTTCAGTTGGAAAGTTTTATTTTTACTGTCCGCTTGTACGATGCTTTCATACTCCCCGCTAGCCCAGGTCTTATTTACAACTTTATTTATGACGTTTTAATGAAAAATAGTGTATAGTATCACGTGTATCATAATAAACTAGAGATCACCATCTCTAGTCTTTGTAATCACTCAAACACAAAAATAAATATCACTGACAGCAAGTTTTTAATTTTATTTGATATTTGTTTTCATAGATACTGCAAATTTTTGCTAAGTAAAAAATAAGTTTTCTTACAGTAATCCATTTTTGATTTATTGTTTTAAATGTATAAACATTCCAATTAATACCTAGATTAGATTAGTTGACTATGTCCAATTGTTGTTTGACAAATACTGTGTGGCAGCAGATAAGTGTAATAAGGTTCTATCAGGCAAAGATGTCGTCCGAATGTTGCCTTACCTACTGTTTTTTAAGTGCAGGTGAAGAAGCGAACCCATACTTAGGCGGCGCTAACCTGTAATCTAAATTCATTTCTCGATCCGACCCATCGCAGCCATTTATCTGTTTTTATTATGGCTTGAAGGCCCCTTTGCGGGTTCTTTTGCTTGTAACAAATTATCTATTATTATCATGACAGACTGGGTGAGATTATAAGAGGACCTTTTCAACCTTGCACGGTCTTAAAAAAAATTACGACAATCGTCAACATTATGAGGCATCGATTGGATCGATTTGTGCCCATTGAGACGGGTAATTGCAATGATTCGGCATTGCTCGTATTTATTTTCTGCCCGCTTCATTGCCGAGACTGCTTCATTGTCTTTATTATCAGGCGGTAAAGGTTTATTAAATATGTATTAGTCTCCACTCAGTGTCGTAGAGATAGGTTCTCTTGGGCCACGTATGAATTATTGAAATCGTAGCGCCAGTAAATATTCCGTCTATAAAGACGGGCGTACCATTTCATATAATATAAGAGAAGTTATGGTCAGTGACTCAAGGATAATATTATTTATGGATTCGTTTAATCTTTTCCTAAGATAAAAACAACAGTACAGCTATCATCACAGAGACGTATCTTATATTACCATATTCTATGACAACTTGAAATAATCTTATTTTGTTATTATCGTAGATATCTCGTCAAACATTATTAATAATTAGGTCTATTTTTTATAGGAGTTTGAGATGGACGCGATAAAGTTTTTCAACCGCAATTACTTCCTCGGAGATACGTAACTAAAGTAATGAGGTACATGAACGTCGGCGACACTTTGTAACAGAACACAGGAGAGCTGTTGCGTGTCGACGACTCTCATTACGCTTCATTACCGAAATAATGATTTCGTGGCGGGGAGTTAAATGTAACTTTCTTTTGTAAATCAAAAATGTAAGAGCTACACTACGATCCCTACAGGTTAACTGAGATAGTCAGTAAATGACTATTCACATTGTTCTTGAAAATACCCACTTCGTATTTAAACGGCAACACTGTCGATATAATTATTCCAACTCTTGTGCTGTTTACATCAATAACGAGGATCTAAAACTCTTTGTTAACTGAGAATGTTTGTAACATAAAGATGGGTGACGCGCCATGCATCTGGTTATCAGATGGTGAAAATTTAACACCAAAGTCTTACATTATTTATGAAAATTGGTTTAGTTCTAGTCTTTTTTTTAAAGTGCTTTGAGAGGTTGGCCTTCAGATTTGCGAATTTGAGTCTATCTTATTACTCAAGATAATAAATTAGTCACTGGTTAGATGTTTTATTCTATCAGAAAAACACCATATGGTCCATTTTTCATACAAGCTGTAATGGTACCTCCATATAAGCCTTAGAGCTTGGCCCGCTTGCTGAAACAGTGATGTAAAATAAAAAAGGTTAAAAAAAAGTTATGTTATTATTGTTTATTATTTGTGGATAGGCGGCCTAGTGCTAGTAGGTCGTGGCAGGTCACCGCTGCAAGAAGCCGCGTAAGTACCAATATAGCATTACCCTCTACTGATCTCATTGGTTCTTTATCTAATGGAATAACGGGACTTATACTCTCACGTCTTAAATTGATTAGCGTAATGTGGTTCAGTAATTGTAAATTTGGAATAGAAAAGCACATCAGTTAAGATCAGATAAACAATTTGCTCATTTATAAATGTTGGAAAAAGATTGTGAAACAGGCCATTTATAAATTAGTAATTTTAAGCAATATCTTACACTGAACGAAAAACCAGACGAAATGTTAGAGAAGACAGAAATAAAATCAAATATTTAATAAAATGATATCCAGAAACTTAATATTTATCATAGCAAGTGGAGGGGAAGTCGGACAGCTGAACTAAAATAGGGGCTATGATATTATATTTGTAGTGTTCTTCCTTTTTTATACCCATTTGTTATGATAAGAGCCAGAAACGTTTCCTGTGAAGAATTTATATTATATCAAATTTGATTTCGTTTCACTCTCCACCTTTTGGTTTGTCGTTATAAACATAATACGAGGAACACATTGGCTACGAACTTTATTAATCATATCTGAATATTAATGGTATATAGCAGGTGTACGGAAAGACTGTGTGTACCACATCGTAATCAATTACGATGTGGTACACACAGTCTTTCCGTCGGATGAAGCCTGAATCAAACATATACGTTACGGGATAATCATTAAATTTATTTTCTGCATAATAGTTAGTGCTTTTTTTATATTAAATACATCATGTTTTAAATTGTAATTATATCAAAAAATTATATGAAAAAAGAAACAAGTCCTAGGTGATACACTTTAGTAAAGTTTTTACTCTATTCTCATTACAAATAAATATTATTTATTTATACCCTTGGTGAAAATATGTATTGTGTACCTATGAAGGCATCGATCTATAGAAGTTTTGCTTTTTTACAATCAATTCAAGTTAAACTTTAATAACATTTAATATTATATTATTAATGTAACGCGAATGTTAGTCCCTAACTTTAATTTTAACTCCGTTTAGACTCCATCGGACTATATTTCAGAAGGCATTTACTTTAATCATTTTAGCTTGAAATATCAAATAACGACTTATCTTAGATTTCGAGATGTTTTTGACAATAAGTAACAAAGGTGTCCTTGAATTACCTTAACAAATATAAAGCGAAATTCAAAAGGGACCTGTAAGTGGTGAATGCCAATTTGAATGGTGGTTCGAACAAAGACAGTGTGGTAACCAACAAAGAGATTGTTCAACCAATCAGGACGGACTGGTAGTTGACGCGGGGCGTGGCAAGTTTTTGCTTCAGAACTTGGCTGCTTATGGAAGAACAAAACGGCGCTTTACAATTTGGGATTCAATGAAAAATAATTAATGCATTTAGCATTCAATAATAGATTGTTTTAGTCGCCAATCAAAGCCCATTTTTTAAACTCTATTAACATCGTTTCAACTTTCGCCTACATAACAAACTACAGTAAACAGAAAAATGTTTACAGTACTCGCTATAAATCGTTAAAACATAATCTACAATACTTACAAAATATTCCTGTTAATCCCGTTAATAAGCTAAGTTATGAAACTGTATCAAAAGCTTAAGCAATTCGATTCAATCCGTGATCAGATTTTAATCCTTGATTTAAATTAAAGCTATTAAGATTAAAGTTTAAATTGCTTAGATGATTCATTCTTTTATTACAGTAATCGCTACTTGCGCTGGTAATCACCACACCCATTCACTTTAAAATAATTTCCTAGCGCAATGGGCCGATGCACGACGGCGTAATTACGTTTTACATAAATATATATTTATAGATCTATACAAAGAATTAAGTGTCTGTAAACATCAAAATAACAGCCTTTTAATAACCATAAATATTTACATGGTACTAAATTAAAAAATGACATCGATGTGATACTTCTCAGAAATCTCCGAAACGGTTAGACTTATTTTAATAGGACTTTCTATTGAAAGTCTTAAAACATCAATTATATGCTAGTGCATATGGTTTAAGGCTTAACTTAGGATAGTTTTATACCAAAATTATTTATCATTTATGTATAATAAACTAGAGGATCAAGGAGTACATACATTTTTGTTATGGAGAATTTTTTTTAAAACTCTTTTTTTAACTCACTATAAACGATGCACTGTACAGAAAAAAAAATATTTTTCTTATAAAATAATCTACTATGAAAATCTCAATGATGTATGGTAAAACGATAAGGGTGCTAAAGAAAATTGCGTAATAAATACAAATTTCATATAATTTTACAGTATAATATACCAGTCAATAAAAAATATTAATAGTAATCATAATCATCATAGACAAATATTATTGTTTATGTTAACTTATAAATTAGAGGCATTTGATGTTCATTGAACAGGTTAAAAGAATAAGTATTACATTATTAGATAAACTTGCTTCGTAAACGCTAAATTGATTTCGCTTTTATAACAACTGCCGAGGGTTTACATTGAATCGAAATATATATTCAATTTAAAGTATTAAATGGTCGTTATGGTCAAATTTCCAATGACTTTGATACGCCGTTCAAATAAACTATGGAAGGTATATCTCAGTTTTAAATGTAACCGGATTGAAAGTAATAGCATTTTAAATGCCGCATTTAAACCACCAGGGCCACCTACCGTGTTCAAAACGCTCTCGGGAATAGAAGGAGGCCTGTTTTGTTTTTAAATTAACAATATATATTTAAATTCCTCTAGTTACTTTTAAATTAGACAACAATAAAAAAAAACTACTTTTCCTTGGTGTAATTCTGTGAGACTAAACAGTAACTTACTGTTGATTTTGAAAGTCATGTCACTTTATTGATCATTGCAAACGAAACTATTATTAACCTAAATAAATCAAATGATATAAATATTATACTTTAAGACGAACATTAAAAAGATATAATGGTTAATACTAAATTTATACAATGATGAAATGTTATAACGATTTCTTTTTCTTTTCAGTCCACACTTAATGCACTTTGTGCCGAGACTGAATGCTTTTTAATGGTTCGACTGCATACTAAATAAATTATAACTTACGATCCATACTATAAATAGTTCTGTACTTTATGTTACCGGTGACAGCTGTGAATTCGACTCACTGCTCTTTTTCTAAGAAATTGTAACAATTTTTCATTATAAATAAACCTTTTTCTAATCTAATTTTCTTGTCATATAAAATATCGCAATTTCTTTTTAAATAATGGCTTGCATCTACGATTTTTAAATCACTAAGATATAATTACATATACAAATAAGATAAATTAATGAACAGCATCACTTTTGTTGTATTGATATTATTTTTTACTGGTAATTGAGCCAAAGTTTTTCGGTTAAAGCGTTACCTCCAACGCATACTTTTCTTGTCAGCCCAACAATTGCATTAGTAATTTTAATAACTATTAACTTTCATAACTCATTTTAATTCGTGTTGATCGAAAATTTATCTCTTAAAACGACGAAACTTTTATGTTTTGGTTCTTTATTATAACGTAAGGAAACGCGAACGACATTTTACAATGAATTATAAAGTCGTCGCAAAATGAATGGCATTCTTTAATCCCTTTGTTAGTAGAACTTTAAATAGATCACTCCCTATCCTCGAATACTATCAATCATCTAAACGTCACTATGCTAGTACTAGAAATGGTTTTCATTTTGATATATCATTATTTCCGACGGTATAAACAGATGCGCGCAGCATCCATTGCTCTCAGTAATATAATGGTATTAAAGATCAACGCTAGAATGTAGACTTTTGCACACAAGGGAATTCAGTAACGAAAAATAATCCTACGCAGAAAACATTTACAAGCGCTGAAATGTAGAATATACATTTTTAATAAAAAAAAACCGCCACGCTCCATCTTTAAAGTCTGGTCGCTGTAGTTTTGTTACTTTATTTGTTTTTTTTTTAACAAATGTAATTTCGTTATAAAACTTCAGGCAAGGTTGTTACCGGTTTTGAAGAAAAAGTAATTGCGTGCTCTTTTATAATTACCTAAATTTCAAGTTAGGAAAAAGTGCTTAGCGATTCTTTTACATGTTTATTATTTTTCCAAAACTATCGTAACTTTAACAAAAATTCATATTAGTAACATATATTTCAATAAAAAATCAAACCGCGATTAAATTATAAAAAAGGAAATAAAAATTTTAACTCTTCAAGATTTCTAAATACATAAACTTTAATTATGAAGGTTTAATGGCAGCGAGGAGTTTTTAGAAAATGAAAAGACTTGTGTTTAATTACTTATATATTCGGTACGTAGTGTTATATTATATATAGTTATATAAAATATACAAAGAAACATTCTTTTTAATTTGCCGTCACAGCAGGATCACTGTATGATCTTCACACATCTTTTGTCTCATTGTCACTCAACACCATGTGAAATAGAGATCAAGTGTTAACCTGTTCTTCATAAAAAGGTTTATCCTTAAAACATACTTGGTACTGAATAAAATATATGAAGTCTAGTTATGTGATAACTACGAAATTATTTTCATTTGGTTTACTTTACTTCTTTTCATTACTCTTTATTTATTTAGTTTTACGATAACACATATGATTTTATGATAAGAATCTGTGTTTAGCTCTTGTATAATATAAACATCTGAATTCTTATTTAATGTAAACATTTAAAACTATGAAACATGTAAAAATATTTATGAAAGGTTTTAATGTTCCGGAGTACGATTTAAGCGTTATTAAAGTTTTGAAAAACATTCCTCACCATTTTGCATGTAAACTAAAATGCTGTTTTGCTATTTAAATTTTTCCGTATGTAATAAACGTTTGTGTGGAGCTGTTGCATTATACATTCATTCAGCTACGCGAAATATTTTATTTTGCGTTACTTCGCTGCAAAGTTTCTTGGGAGTTTCTTGAAGACTAGACCAGCTTGGCGGAAAGTAAAGTTGCAGCAGGACGTACGCCGCACTCGGCTAGCACTTTCAACTAAATTGAAGCTGGGAGTGGAGTAGAGTGGAATGGAGTGAGTGTGTACAGCGGTGCACGTGACGCATCAGTCCGTCTGTCCGTTTGTGCAAGCTACGTGAGTGGATTGAAGTGGACTTCTTTATTCAATGGCGCGGATGCATTTTGAAGGACGCTAGTTAAGTTGCGGATGAGCGGCATACCAAGTGTTTGCGGTTTGCTTAGTCATTGACATCGCCTTGTTTATTCGCATGAAACAAACATTTAGACACTGTAGTTGTCGTGACAGCTTTCTCTTTTGATTTTTGTCTTTTAGTCTCTAACCTGACTGCATCGGGCTGAAAGTGACGGGTGTACTGACTTAAATACTCCGTAACGCTTGCAACTTTTAAGCCAAAAGAGTGTTACTTCGATATCATGAAATCTTTCAGGTTAGAATGAGGTACAGGATAAGTAGACGGGAAATCCAAAATAAAGAGTCTACTGCTCTTGCGGTTGAGGAGATGTGAAAGGTCAAATTTAATTCTGTGGAAGAGAGAAACAAGCAATGTCTAAAGAATTTAAATTAGCCCCTAGGCCATTCGGGCTTATTCTAATCTTATAAGGTAATAGGTATTTGGATGACAAGCCAAACAAACATGCGTCGCCTTATTTTTTTCAATTCACTACATTATTTTATAATTATGGCATCGATTATGTGTTAAAAAAAATAATAGAACAAATACTAATATAAGCAATGAGATAAAGCACGATATTCACTTAGTGGTATCCTATACGTCTGCGACTTCAACATCATTTACAAACCGTTACTTAAGTGAATGTCATTAAAAAAGTTGTAGGTTTTGTCAAAATGTCTTTATTTTTAATTAATAGGACGAGATGGAAACATTACCATTTCTAATGGTAAACAAACATACCGAACGAGCAGTAGGTTAAAAAAATGTAAGGTAGGAGTACATGTGTACTGTGAGCAAATAAGATACTCCAATTTTAGTTTGTTATACGAAGTAAATAAAATAGAACTGAGGTAGACATTTTAAAAACATTCTGTAGATTCACTATATTCTAAAAGTTTCCGGGATTGTTAATTTTTTTATATGTATAATCCTAAAATAAATGAAATGTAAAGAAAGAAATGGAATAGAGAGGGACCTGTGTTGTGAAGCAATACAGTTAATACGATAATTTTGTTTATGTTAGTAATATATACCTTATCTAATCAGTTATGTATATACATATACATGTCATTGGAAAAGAATGAGGGTATCGACCACCCGATCGATCACTCACCACCTTCAAGAATAGTGATGAAGTATTATCACCTATTGAAAAAATTCAAACGTAATTTTATTTTGACGTTAATGGTAAAAGATTGTCAATAATACATGTGTTGTTAAAGAAAAAAAAACACCCTTTATAAAATAATTTATACGGAATACTTTGATCAAGCGTTGCATTTGATTGACACGTTTAGCTTACTTTTCACTTTTCGCTTTACCTGCAACGGACACTACGGCTAATTGGCCGGTACACTTTGAATACCGAAATTGTGAACTAAATAAAAGATCAAAATATTGTGTGAAATTATTTAAAATGTTATAGTACCCATATGGGTTAGTAGCTAGGAATAGAAGAAGTTATAGTACCCATAACAAAAATTTAAAAAGAAAAAATTAAACCGATTAGGTTACTAGTGGTAGATTCCTGTTGCCCGAGACAGTCTCAGGAGATACCACCGCAGCTCCTATTTAGACATTACTTTATTCTACTTTGAACGGCGTTGTAATTTAGTAAAATTACTAAGGTAACCAGACTAAACATCCTGTCTCAAATCGACAAGCGCTATGATAGACCTTAACCATCGCCTCTTTGCCAATGCAAGCGTATTTATTTACCATCTGGTGAACGACTTGCCCGTCACATCGAATAACAAATGGGCAAATCAACTTTATTTATAAAGAAATCTTAATCGTAACTATGTCAAATAAATAAAAGGAAATATTAATTTCTAATAAACTTGGTGCTTATGATAAGTCTCGGGAGTATACTTAAGAAGCTTAGTAAGCGCTGTACCCTTATGAAGAAATCCCTACTCCCCTTTAATCAGAATTAGATGTAGATATCTTCGAGCTGATATCCTTGTTCAACCGTGCCTCCACTCGCTACTACGAGATTGTCTTGTATGCCAGAGGTCTTCAATTCAAATCCCGTGCAACGTGGAACCTCAAATTGGTAGTAGGGTTGTGTCGAACCTATCCGACTAAATGACACCTCTCTTTATATGTTTATTTCACCCAAACAATTTCTTCAATATAAAATGACGCCGTCTCTTACTCTCAGTAAAATTTATAGCGTTTAATGAAACAGAAGAATATAGGGCAAGTATTTACTATTACGCAACTTTTTATCAACTTTAGCAAAAGTATAGCAAACATTAATGATTCCTTACTAGGAGCATTATTCGTAACTTAGTTCAAATCTTTTTATCCATAATAATTTAAAACCAAAACAAACAAAAAAGGTACGAAATTCTTCGGTAGTGTTTGATTGATCAACTGCCATGAATTCATTTCATTTTTCGTTCAGGCATTTCCGGTAATTGACTCTAGTGAAATCAGATTTTGTGATAAAACCTTTGTAGCTTATTTTATTTATATAAACAAATGAAATTTCCATCAGAAAATTATCTTAATAAATGAATTTAAAATTATAAAAGTACCTTTATAAAAAATACAATTACTTTAATTTTAAGTGAGTTTATATTATAATCTATTTAGTGACAATTGGCGTGTAAATAAAAACAGGTCCACGAAGCCTTCAAATTAATGGAGCCTTATTACAAAGTATACTTTTACGCTCGACCCTTAGTTTTCACCCTTAATACACGTATAAACTTCTGTGAATACCTGAAATTAAAGAAATGGCGGCAATGGGTTGCGAATAATGCTGATATACTGGAATACTATGTCGCAAAATAGTCCATCCTCAGGTGATGACTGATAAGACGAGACTATCCAGGGTCTATGTAATGTCGCCTAAAAAAATATTATTATCTTGCAATACGAAGCTTACTGTATTCAGTAACAACAGAATATAGAGATTTAACTACATATATCTCAATACGACTAGCATAAGGGGAATATTTTATACTCATGTACACCCGTAATTTCACTAGTTATGAAACCCTTGTAACCAGAACTCACTAATGTTTGCTCACTACTGTTTGGAGGTGCATTGGTACTTGCCTCGACGGTCTCCGGCAACAGAGACCTATCACCAAAAAAGTATAATGTGAAGGCGTATTTATCAGGCAACATCCTGCTCTTCTAGTCAGTTTATCTTATAAAATACATTGTAACAATTTTTGATATAATAAAACTATGAAGTAAGTATGCCTTTTCTGGTAGTATTAAGTAGTCATATTTCCGTTTAAAGATCTTCGGTCATGTTAAATTGATTAAAAGTGAAAAGTGGCAAGGAGATCGTACTGAGTCGTTTGAAAACTTCTGCGAATCGTTCCATTGCGTGAGTCAATTTGTCAGACAATTATGGTACATTAATATTGACAATAACAATAACATTTATCAAATTACTCGCACGAGCAGCTTCAGAGCGTTACAACGAGGGTGGAACGGAATTGACAAAGCAAGCAAAAGGCTTTCAGGGCCAGCTCGCGTGTTGCGATGTGTTTGCATCCGTAATTTGTTTGTTGGCGGCAGCACACGGCTGGCAACATTAATGGATCTTTACTGTACACGCGACCGAGCATGCTGCGGATATGGCAACAGTGTAACATTTTAAAGGAATATTCTGAAAATTTTAAACAATTATGCGATCATTAAAAATTGGTGAGCAAACGCAAGCTTTTAGAGCTGTACTATCAAAATAAATTACAGGTTTGACGAAACGCAACGGTCGTACATAAATCTTACTAATAAAGGATTGTTAGTAATAAAAACTGAAATTGCAGTAATCACAACTACGCTATTTGTGCTTGTAAATGTATAAGCAGTAAACGAATAGTGGGTTTGAACATGCTGCTATAGATTCCCAGCTGCAATAAGACAAATATTTCATTGGTTTTGTTTTTCGGCATATAGTAAATATATGTTCAATAGTTTCTCTCTTTGAAGGCGTAAAAGTTAGAGGGAACGTTATTTGTTTTATTACTGTATACTACTTTGTTACATTTTTAAGTCATAATTTAAATATATTTTGTAAAATTGGCTTGTGAAACATATTTTTTGGTTCAGTCTCATATTCAGTTTAAAATATCATTAAACAATAAAATGTTTTTTTAACGTTTAACTTATTTGTGTAACAGTGCTAATATTCTTTTAAAAAATTTATAACTCCATTACTCCGTCACACTTTCAGACAGTAATTCTTTATCACCTTTGTTTAAATAGAATAATGAAGCCGACCCTTATGGCAGAGTGTAATGTACTTAGCTTGTTATCTTGACTCCGGGCCAGCTCCAGCCGTGCCGTGTCGTGCCAATTAAGCTGATTCATCCGGTGCTAAAGAAAAATAACTATTTCCCCACTCGATAACCAAATGAAATTTCTTTAAGGGAAAGACAAATAATTTTGAAGTACGAATTTCAAACCAGGTCCGTCAGCAATCAATGACGCCGTGGTCCCCTTTTTTACAAAAAAATATCCAGAAAGCAGTTGGAACACAATATAATAAATAAATGTTACATGAAATGTAGCCATTTTCAGATAAATAATCACAGTTTAATTTTATGAAAAGAAACGTAATAAAATACGATTTCTAACATAACTTTTGAAGTATTCGCAAGGATCATGTGGATTTAGAAGTAGGGGATCACGGGTTCAATGGTTTTAACTCACTACTCCGAAGTTTCTTAACGTATCCAGTGCAAAGTTCTTGTTCCAAGACAACACGATATGTGTTGATCTGGGTATTTATATATACGGAAAATATATAATAACTCTTCATGTATTTGTAAACATTATTATTAAAAATTGGTTATAAAATTAATCATTATTTGGTCGCATGTAGAATTTTCGATATTCTATAACATTATCTATTGTGGTCTCTTGACAACGAGAGCATAATAAAAAGATTACCCTAAGGAAATTTAATATCAGTATTCTTTTCAACAAAGATGCGTAAAGTTTTTATTGGTTTTATAACTAAAATTGGACGTTTTTTCAAATATAGCGCAAGCTTTATTTAAGCATTATTTGTATAAATGGTAAATCCGTCTTTCTATAAAATAATTAAAATAGATAATAGTTTTAAAAACATAGTAATCATGTTATGTTACAGAGGAATAAAGTAGCAGTTTTGAAAGAACTTAAATTTTTCTTCTCATCATGGGAATCATAATGGGTGGATACGATACTCTGTTGGGTAACATTAAACAACTGGCATTTAATAATGTTATATTTTGGGAAGAAAACACAATTCGTTACGTTTATGTTTTTCGTGATTCCGTTTCGTCAGCAGTGTGAGGCAAGAAAGGACTGTAAATCTTTATACATAAACATAATATTACAATAGAACTGAGTTTCATTATACCTGGATCACGGCGGTCGCCCTTGCCACAGAAAGCCGTCTAAATTTGAAGATTCATGCCGAGTCATGCAATAGTTTAGTTGGTGGGTAACTTCTTATACTACCCTGATGGGTATTATTTGGTGTATGACTTAGCTTACCAAGAGAAAATGGCTTGTGAATTAAATAACTATTCTTCTACCAACCTTTTAACAATAACGAATGAATAAAGATTAATAATTTTATTTCTTTGTATAATAGTTTAATTTTTACTACTAAAACTGTATTCTTTGTATGAAAAATATGACAAAACGGTAATTTCTGGAGATTTAGAGATAGAATTAAGCGTTATCCCCAATGATCTACAGCGAAGATAAAGACGTCGTTACCAGAGAAACGTTGCCATGGCTCTCAACTTATATATATGCCAATATTAAACCCAGACGATTCACAAAAAATGAGCACTGATCTCGTCTCCAAGATGTTTATCGCATTAATATAATACAGCATTAAGATTACAATGGTACGGCTCAAGAGAGGTCCAATATAAGGAGCTCAGAAGCCCCGCGCGCTTTGTTGGGAAAATAACTTTATGCCTCAAAAGGCGGGAATGGGATAATGCAAGCAAAGCTTTCAATATGGCTGATGGTGTCCTTTCACACTATTGTCATCTTTTGTGCAAATAATGCAACATTAAGCTGTGTTAAGATAATAATGTATACTTTAATATATTCATGAATACTATTTATAACTGTAATATGACTACATTGTTACAAACATTAATTATAAATGACGTTACATTACCTTTATCTATAACCGATAAGTTATATACGATATTGGGTTAAAAAATACTTGAAATTAATTGTCGTGGTACTTTATTTATCGACAATTATTATCGGATATTAAAACAATATATTCAGAGAGTCGTCAATTGAATAGATGCAATTCCGAGTACGCCGCCTAAAATAGAATCAAGCAATCGATAGTCGAGTGGAGTGTTCGAAATGTCGCAAACGTAGCCAGCTACCACACTATCACAGTCTAAATCTAAACAGCTAGTAATAGCAACAAGTTTTTACTAAAATCGTATTACATTGCCTAAAATTTCTTAATTCCGTGTTTCCGTATCCTTTTACAAGAAAATTTTTACATAAAATACATACGTTTGTAAAAGTCGCGCGGATGGTATGAAATGATTGTATTTATTACATCATAAGTTATGAAGGGGTAAGTAATAATAGTCGACAATGGGTAATAAAGGCTTTATAGGTAATAAACTTCGATCTGGCCGCACTTTGTAGCTTAAGAGGCAACAGCACGTCATCGAAATTGTACCCTTTAAATAAATTTATACGTAACTTGTAAATATATGTCGTATAAGCAATAATAGGTCTGTATAACATAAAAAACTATTTCTAAAATTAATCTAGACATTATAGATAAAATATATTTTGCAAATAAAACCTTATCTTATGTATTTAAAAAAATATTATATAATAAATATAGATTTACTTTTAGATCATAATTTTCCTTTACTAAAACATAAATAGAATTATTTCTAAAGAAACTTTTTCAGGAAGTTTTTAAAAATTATGTGTCTTAAAATATTGGAGACAGACAGCAAGTTTTTACAGCTCTTTTTTAAACACATTATCAAACTCCTTAACTAAATTAAGCTATGTTCTCTCTTCATATATTATAATACTTTTGGAATAATTTTCTTTTGTAAATGCTGGTGGCATATTTATTACACTCCACACGTCACTATGAAATGAATTCACAGAGACTGTTTATAATACTCTATAAATTAAACAATTGTAAAAGTTTTTTATTTTATTGCTTATTTACCTTCTCTACCTCAGGAAAATCCTGTTATAATAGTTGCAACAATTTTCTTTCATAAATAAATAAATGTGACTATGTGTTTATAATTCCGCCTAATCCTCAGAAAACACGAAATTACAAAAATGTTTTCTTTGTAAATTAATATATGTTGCTTAATTATATCCGTCTTTTGCTATAAAAGCTTCTACATTATTTAATGATTCATCATGTTTACTGTTAAATATAGTAATACCACTTATTTTCTGGTGAAGATATTCAACTTGAATAAGTACATACTTTAAAAGATAAATTTTATCATTTATAAAGTTTTATATATGATTGCCGTATTGACGTGAAACGTTAACTACTTGCAAGTTTTTTTTTAAGGAAAAATAATCATGTATTAGGTACAAAGTTTTTATGTTAAATACTTATCAAGTAGAGTGCAAGAATCTATCATATTACTACATGACCTGTAGCAGTAGCTTTGTTGACATTAATTAATAAATGATATTTAATAGATCTACATAACGGTTTTCTAACAATATTATATAATGTCATTGTCTACATCCTATTATACAATAAATTCACTTAATTGAATTTGAATGTTACTAGGAGACGTACAGTGATTTACTGTTAAGCAATTGTGTGTGTAATATATGAGAATTTCGTAGATACTTTTTGCGTTTAAGGTATATAAACAAATACATTATGTTCTTTCTCTACAGCATAAATGCTTTAGGCTAAATTAAAAAAAATACAAAAAGAGATAGTGTAAATAATACTAAAACTTATTTAATTTAAAGACATTTAAGATATTAATATAAAAATTACCTGTTATCTTAATTTCTTATAACTAATTTAATTATAAGTAAGAAGAAGAATCTGACTAATTTATTTAGAAAAACGCATAAGTACACTAAATGTATTCATTATTATAATTTTTTTGACAAAGGATTTATTTTATTTCACTTTAGAGATTGCTTATCAAATAAAAATCAAGGATCGAAGTTTTTTCATTTCCAAGGCTCAATTCTAAGTCATCTGCATACATTGAAATCCTGCCAGCTTCGTTCGGTAAATTTTCAGAGAAATGCCCTACATTGCACTCGCAAGGCAAGCCAGTATTTGTTCTGGTCTGTCTCTGCAGGAGCTATTAAAACCTAACAGGAAAAAGAAAACAGATATCTGCTCGGCTACATGCTCTCTATCCGTGAAATAGTTTTTTTTAAGCTTCATCCAAAACCTGTTTACAAACAGCACAATATTCCGAATAAATATTTTGATAATTTATTTCTCTCCTTGTTCACTATATGGAAATATTAAATATGTAGTCAGTAATCTGAATATAGATTACATAACGTAAACAAAAAAGGAACTATGAGTTAATATTTAGCGATTTGTTTACAGAAATTAATGTAAACAGATTGCTGATACTATGGGACCTTTAAACAAAGATAACAAACAAGATAGAGTACATAGCCCGTAGGTCGGATACAGCGAAGATGATCTTAGGAATGCCGTTGGCGAATGTTTAAAATAAACATAGGATGATCGCGGTCGTCTCCTATCAAAACATCATTGTTTTGATTGTCAGAAACCTGCTCGAAGTAACCGCTATGACGGAAACTCTTGGTCAGTAGATTTTACCATGTTAAAATTAGAATGATGTAGAAACTAATCAACTACCTCAATGTTACAAATAGGCAGAGGTAGTTCACTAATAATGACAAAAAGTAATTCCGTATGACAAGTTTAATTAAATTAAACTTTAACAAAAAAAGTACAATCTTAAAGAGTAAACAAAGGATTGATATAAAAACTGTGAACGAGACCACATATTTGAACCCCTTCAAAAGGCATTATAAACGGACGCATAAAATATCACACTTATGAGACCAAATTTGTAATCGTCACAACAACTCGGCACTTTCTCACAGAGGTCTATTGATACTGCTCGCCTGCCTCACCTCCCCCTCTCCACCTCGCATCCTCTATTTGATTGTCGTCAAAAAAATGTGACCCTAGAATGTTGACCGTGTACTGCATTCATAGACTGTACAATTTTTATGAAATACGCATAATTTAAAACTTCTTTATGATTTGCCATGTTGTCCGCTATTTTTTAAATTCAATTTTTTGATGTTAAATATATGTGCTAACTGCTGCAATATATGTTAGTATTCAATCTATAAAAAATACACAAAATTCACCGCATAAATAAACAATTTAAGTCAAGCCATACGTAGATTTTTAATTGATTTTCCATTAAAGGTATTTTAAAACAATTGTGCTCTTTCTTGCAATAGAGTATAAAATCCCTCAATTTTTTGGACACATTTCATTCCTCAGGGATCGTAAAGATTCCCTTACCTGCTTGTTTGTTTTGAGTTGGAAAGGGGCCGACGGTGTACCTTTTTTTTATTCTCATTCAATTTTATGTGTGGGAATTTTAATATAGAACCGAAACGGCACGTTCTGCTTCCCGCAGATGGGTCGCAGTTGGTGCCGATACTTCGCGAAACACGTGTTGTATAGCCGTAAAATGTTCAGTTGTCCCTATTTTAATTGTAACGAACAATGAATTTAAGGACTGACATGAATTTCCATCCGCTGTCTACATTCGACACGTTCTTTTTTACAATATACTTCAATGATTAATTAACGAAATAGTCACCGGCTTTCCATTTACTGCACAAGATACTGCCCAGTAGCGAAGCAAGTAACTTTGTATATTAAAATATTGATGTTAAGTTTTAGCTACGTAAGGACATGCGCTACTGTACAACTTTCAATGAAAAAACTTTAATTGTGATTCAAAGTTTTGCTCGAGTTACAAAAATTCAATTCCGCACCTAAGGGACAAATAAGAAGCAAGATATATTTAAAGCAGCTGGAATCCTTGCAAGAAATCCATCGGGCGGAGCACAGCGGGACACGGCTACAATACCAACCGAATTAAAAGGAAACGAAAATGTTTCAACTTCAGCCCCGGTAAATTTATTGCACCAAGTTTTTGCTCTTTGTTATGGCTTCTAATGAGTTTCGAATGTTGATTGAAAACCTTTAAAATAGACTGAAAAGAAATACGCTTGAACTGTGATCGTCGTACTAGCGAAATGAATCTCCAATATCGAACGATAGATTGATTTCTATGGTCAAAATTTAAATCAAATAAATATAAACCGTAAAATGTTCGAATGTAATGCTTAATTATAAAATAATTATACTATTAAAACCTGGAATTATTATACTTATAGCAGACTGTTATAAATTTTGCAAGACTAAGATTGCAAGGCGATTGTAGACTCGTTTCAGGCTGCCACAAACCGCAGTGATAGAAAAACCAGATCTCGGAATACAATCAATAAAGTTCAAAATTAACTGGATCGTAATTTCATCGCGGGTGGTCTAGACAACATTGGCATTCGGAGCGAAACAGAAACAGGATTGCAAATTTTAATAATACCTCTTCGTGTTATTAAAAAAGTTAATAAGCATAAAATAGAAAGACATCATCTCGTGTACAGTATTTATCGTATAGTACATTAAAATATTTAGAAATGTCTTATAAAATACCACGAAATCAAGCAAAATCTGTTCTATTAAATATTAATAAAAGCTAAAGAATTTAATAGATTAGATTAGAAGAAAGAACTGATACACACAATGTTATCATGGTCCGTTATCACAGGACTGGTAAAAATTACTGTACTTGGGGAACCAATTTAAATAAAACGTTTAAAGTTAAAAAGCCGTATTATTTATTACAAAACATTAATAAAAAATAATAAAAGGTGATTATTATGATAATCACTTTGTATTATTTTTAATATATTATGATTTAAAAAATCAAAAGCAGTCGTTTTATAGGTTAGATACGCTTTGTATGAACAAAGGGTGTGCTACAGCAAAGTACCGGAGCGTGGCAATCCAACGCTAGCTTCCTGGAACGTGGGAATGCTTTTTATTGTACCCAATAACTTTTCAAACGTTACCAAATTTCTTAATAAAAAACAGAAATTATTAATTAAATGAAAATATAACATTTTAAAATTATGCATTGTTCTGCGGGTTGCATCTTCGACTAAACGTGTTGTATACTGAAATTTTTATCCGGCTCACTTAATCAATGAATTAAACTCAATCCATTTGGGACGAAGTTTATATATAATTAAAACAATTTTCTATACATGTAAATGTATAATAAATAAAGAAAGTATCTTCTTCTCAAAGAAAGTATCTTATTACTGCTTCCAGTGATTCTTAATATTATAAAAGTCGATGTAAAGGACATTAACCATCTGCCACAGTCGCTGCAGCTACTTCTTGTTGTTTTTAATGATTACAACATTAGCAAATATAAAAAAAATGCTTTTTAATTTTCTAAATAAAACATTATTTCAACATTCCTTTCGTAAGTTACTTATATATTTCACCAGAAAAGGTATGAGGCTTATAACGCGCTCCGTCATCAGCTTACAAAAGCGGCTCCGGAACACCTTTGTTTACGGTAAATCTTTACTAATGTACATTAAAATGTTTATTATATGGAAAATGAGCGCGTAGTTTACCTAATCTAAAGCGTACTTGTGATTTATGGGCAAAGTATGTCTAAATTAATTATTAAAAAAAAAACTCTATACAATGACATACGTTTAAACAAACCTATAACGTTTTTACTTTCAAGGTGTAGTGTTATAGTTTAACTTATGGATAAAATAGTAAAGTTGAACGAATATCAACATGTTGAATTTTCATTTAGTAATCCTAAAGAATAGATCATCAAAGAGCCTGGCGATTGTTCGACAGACTATTTCACGCTCCATCTACTTTTGTTCTATTTAGCACTTCTATTTTCCTGACGGGATGCGCTGAACCCACGTCGATATTCTTCAATTATCCGCTTCGTTTTGCTATATTGTAAACCTACCTATGTCGTACATAGATACTGAAAACATTTTCAATGAAAATACTTTTGGCAGACGGTAAAAGATTTGACAAAACCTTTTTAAAGCGCTAACGATGGCGCCTTTGTAATTTCAGATCTATCAAAAAAATACTTAAATGTTTTTATTATATTTCCGAAATACGTTTGTGTATCATTCTTTATAACAGAATATTTGGAGGAATATTATAATATTATATGATACTATTGTACAATAACAGCTGGTTCGTCGTATATGACTCAAAAGCCACGTGACTTATGATACGTCTAAAAATAGCACTATTGTTTCTAATTTAGTAATCTCGCAATAAATCACACAAACATTCTTGTATATAGTAATTTCTTGCCAATTTTTGTCAAAATAAATCTTCACTGCTTTATCTGGGCGAACAAATACGGGTAAGATATATGGAATGATTTGTGAAGGAGTAAATATCAAAGCAATTTATCCCTTCGGTGTTCATTTCGGCCGAATTGATTGCAGACGTTAGATAACGATATGAAATAAAACTAACAAGTAAGAAGAGCTCTTGCCAAGTACGACCCCTGTGTTAGAAGCTCGTATCGGACAGGGAAAGCGTGATTTATTGACAAAACTTGCACCATTACTCATCTCACCATTCGTTGCTTCAATAAAAAAAACGGCTTTCGATAATTTATTAAAATAAACACAAAGTTTTTACTACTCTTGTGTTTTAGAATTTCAGAATTACAAATTTTATAGAGCCAACCGATATAATGTTGATAAAAAAGTAGATCGCTTATCAAATTTTGTTCACATTTAAAAGTCAAATGTGAATACATGTAATTTTTCATAAATTAGTACAAAACATGAAGATTTCTCTACTTTTGTACACATAAATACTGTATCAACTTTTAATATCAAAACATACATTGTACACATACAATAGTTGAAAACATAATGAAAAAGTCGAATGAAATATCAACAAGTGTAGCTAGTTAAAGCAACAATAGTTTAAAAAGTATTACCTTACTTATGTCCAACAGTTGACTTGGCTTTCGTTTTGTTTACACGCTAAGTCTAAGTTTCCGAAGAGATCACAAGTTCTTTCTCGTAATTTATATATAAGTTCAAACAATAAAAATCACAAACACGTAATAATTTCAATGTTACTGTAACTGTTTTGTCACTCGAAATACAAACACAATTGATTAACTTTCAAATCATACGAACACTTCACGGAAAGTATTTAAAATGCACACACTGGACTTGGGTAAAGTTTATAAAATTATTAATCACTGGATGCGTAAGTTATAGAAGTAGCTAAAGTGGTCCTCGTACACGTTGACATGATTGAAGGCATAACTTAAATTCACGTGTAACCGAGCGACCGGTTGGTGGCGGAGCGCGGAGAGTGGCGGCGGAGAGCGCGGCGCGGGGCGCACGTGAGCTCGGCGCGGCGGCGTGAGTTACTCTGCATCCGAGAAGCCCCGTGGCGGGCGAGGGGCGCCGTCAGACGAAAATGGCTTCACAAGTTAATTTTTTTCTCTTTCCTCCTTTAATGTTCCGCATATGCCGTGCGCGGCTGGCGTTGCACGCGCATGCGTTCCAACCCCGGGGACATGTAGGGGTTGTAATGTAACGCGATGCACCCGCACTTTACATAACTTATTGGGCCGTTTATTGAAGCCACTGTTTAATACCTTTTCCATGTCGGCTTTGTGCTAGCTTCCTCCGGAGCAACTTAAAGCATTAATCACCGTTACTGTACGTTTGGTGTTATCAAAGTAAACGTTTTACATTTATCATCATCAATACTAATCACAATGTTATACTAATAAAAGATGTACGAATTATCGTGCATTAATTTAACGTTATCATAAGTTAGATCTACGTCGAACCAGTATAACTTTCGACAAAGTTGAGTGGTCTTCACAAAAAATTATTAATAATTAATTATTTACTCAAAATGCAAAAATGCTATGTCAGCGGAAAGTTAAATAATTATAATAAGAGTTGCTAAATGGTTTCCGTTATTTAAAATTACTCTCAGATTTAAAATAAAAGTAGTTTCGTGTAAATTTTGCTTGTCAGTATGCATAAATATTTAAAGCTATATATGATATATTCTTGAAATAATCTTTTATTTATCGGCGAAAGGATAAAAACTAGCAAAATTTAACCGTGCCGAGTTTATAAAACAGTGTAATAAATGACATGCACACTAATTAGTGTTAAGATATACTCTTTCCATACATACTAGTTGGAAAAAATTATTTCAAGTTACATACAGTACGATTACGGAAATCATTTTAGTGGTAATATAGAATAGAAAACAGTAATGTTATCCTTTAAATTACTGTAACAACAGTTTTTGATTCTTTTTATAACGCATGCTGACATTTGCAGCAAATATCTACTTTAGTGAATGTCGCTCTTAGAAAATTGTTGATTATAATTAATATCTTCTTCAATTGTAACGTTACAGTGAATTAAACATAAAAATAAAATATTTTCCTTTATTATTAAGAAATAGGTTCTACACTAAGTAATGTATTAATAAAATGCCACTAATGATACAGTAACAAAATATAAAATTCAAGTGGTTATCTTCTTCAGAATATACAACTCCACCACGTTAACTAGAATCAAAGTAAATCTTTAAAACAAACATGTCGCTCGGCTTTAAAAATTCATGACTTCCACAACTTTGGTCTCGTTGACAAGACCTCATTGTGAAACACAACTTGCAGATATTTGCATACAGTTCCCATGTGACCTGTCAGCCACTCGCTCTCCATTTTGTTACGCTCTTTTTCGTCGTTTTTATTCTTTAAATTTACTACTTTTAGCATTATTTGAAACCATTTCTAGCCAACAGCGGTTTTAATGCTAGAATTTCGGACTAGAGCGCTTTACTGTGTTACAAGTTTTTTTACTACATAACTTACAGAAAATAGTTGCGTTACTTCACATTTTTCACTATAACTAAAATTACTTGTCGTTTTATACTTTCATCTAGACTGTGGTTTTACTACTTAATTTTTACTGTTATAACCATTACTTCGTATTTTCATTTTATTTTGTATAATATAATAAAATGTTTTTATCATAGCATTGTACACAAATACCTGTCCATAGTAGTGTGATAGTAAATTTGATAACAGTACCAAAGTGCACTCCTCAATGCAAGACATAACAACTATATAGTAATATACTTAGTACATATATACTATAACCTTTGTTAGTTTCACGTTGTATACAATAATGTAAAAGTGCAAATACCACGGATATGATCACCAGCACCTACACAACAAAAAGGAAATTGACATCCGTTTTCAGAACATTTTAAAACATACAGCTGTGCTACTAAAAGCAATCCAGGTTTCGTAAATAATACAAAATCTTTGTCCTTGTTGTAAATATGACAGCCAAAAGCATTACGTTTTTTGAAAATAAGCTTTGCTTATTCTAGCAAGTCATTTCTCATCCATCGAAGTGTATTACTCGACAAAATACGCAATCGGTGGGTAAATAGATAAAACCATTGTAAATTTTGTATTAATTTTATGTTACCAATGTTTGTAGTGACAGTGTTCTCCAATAATATCTCTTAAAAAAATAATGACATTGACATAAATAAAAAAGAAATCCTAAACTTTTTAAATATATTTATTATTTCAATAACTTTAACTAAATTAGTGTTTACTTTAAAGGCCGAAGATTACGAAAAGAATTCTTTTGAATGGGACAGACATAGATTATAATAGATATAACCTAATAATAAAAATGTTCATTCATGCTATTCCATTATGTGTGAAGAACGATAAATGCAAACACCTAATTTTAAATTAAAACATATACCCGAATTCCCCGGAAGTTGATTCGTGTGAAGTTTGTGTTTTATGAAGCACTCGAAAACCGTTTTGATTGGCACACATCAGGGTTTCATTGTTTGGATGATTGTCGTATTGCGTGCGGCGGTTTGATGAAAGAATTAAAACTAAATTTACATGCACATTGAGTGAGACATTGCAACCATTTCGCGATACGAATAAAGTCATTTGCGAAGGTAATGCCGTACAAACATTAAATCAATTTGTGCAATTTAAAAACACAATCGTTATACTTAAATAGCAGAATATTTTATCTACTATCTATTTTAGATTAAGTTCATTTGTTAGGAACAATAACTTACAAAAATTCAATGAAACTGATATAGATATAATGTAAAACACGTAGTGAATTGTACAAGAATATATACTACGATTTATTGCCATTACAAAATAAATTTGGCGTCACATTACTTTACATTTATACTATTAAATAAATGTATTTATATCCACGTGGATAATAAGCAAGATAAGTCACAACCAGCGCATTGCACTTCGTGACATCCATTTGATGAACTCTTATGTTCTGTTACATTGTCTTTTCCCTATTGATTGAGAGATTAATAAATCACTTGAGGAAATTATTTGCTGCCGGTGTAAAACAAAAGCGGTAACAGGTAAACATGTTGATTTCAATCAACAGTAAAATCATTACATTGTACATTTAAATCACGATACAAATTACCTCGCTGCAAAAAAAAATAATTTTGTTCTTTCTTCATTCGTTATATATAATTTCATCGCAATTAATTGCCAATGGCATAACTATATTAATAGATGTAGAACAGTGGCAAAGAACTTTTATAACTTTTCATCGACTTCAATCATCCTATTCGCAAATTCTGATGACATGGTCGAAATTCCAATTTTCAGATGCTTTATTTTTTCCGCAAATCCCTGTTTCTTCTGTTCTAAAATTAAATAGCTTTTGCTACTTCCACTAATACATATAGAGGAACTTTCTAGGTCGACCAATTCAGACGTTTAGATAAACAGACAAAACCAAAATATGTTTTCTGGTTTTGGCACTGTTTAAACATTAATATTCACAAAAATTCTTATTTCGTCACGGCCAAAACACATTTAATTTTTATTAAGACTAAAAACAAAGTAAACTCTCGATTTTCTTCTCTACTAAGCTAAAATAAATAAATTAGTAACCCTCTCTCTTATTGTTTCTATAAATAAAATTTGGTGCCTTCTCTCACAAGGAGAGACTGAGCAAGACCTTTGAACTACGACATAGGCCAAGTGCGAGTTATCATGTGTATATTCAATGAACCTGTTCAAAGAACATATCCGTTTCATTTTGAGGTTTTCCTCTTATCTGAATAATAATATTGCAAATTCATTCAAATGAATTATGATCTCGATTTCTTACTCTACCTCCCATCTTAATGAACGAAATGTTAATTATGTTTGCATCTCTATTTTTAAAGAAAACTATCACGGAAACGAATCCATGGAATTTACTGTTGGTTATATAGCCAGACAGGCTCTTGCGCGAATAAATCCGTCTATAAATATTTAGCTTTGATCCTCGCCGTTCGTTTATTACTTTCATCATTTTGATCGCGTGACACGAGCGGCTTGTTTAAGTTTCGCGCCATAAAGGCCCCGTGCCGGCGCCCCACCCTTGTTGGTATTCATGGCAGGACTGAGCCGCTGCAAAGCCGCGCTACGTTTCACTAGTAGCGAAATGAGCTAAATTGCTTTATTGCCGCCGTTTGTAGGTAAATATCAACAACACGTGAAATAACAACGATTTATGGTCGGTTGAACCGAATTTTTTTCAATAGATCAAAAATGGTTTTAACTGAAAGGTTTAAAGTTAACGTTTTAAGTCCCTAAAGCTAAATTGAAAATCTTCTTCAAAAATCTAAAATAAGACTGTCCACTAAATGGTGTTAATAGCTTAGTAGTAATAGGTTTCCGGACACTGTCTAGGTACCTACAGCTCCTATTGCAGCCGACAAACAGCGGTATGTAAACATTATTGTGTTCTGGTTTAAAGGACCCTATATGGTAGAAAAATTACTGAGGTAAAAAGATTTCAAACATTACGTCTTAAGACGTTCGCAATGAGATTCAATGTAGACTATCCTAACCAGCGCCATGTTGGTACGGGTAAGCGTATCACTTAACATCAGGTGAATATATCACTCGTCCCGTCATCTAGTTGGATAATAAAAATAAAAACTTTAATACCAGTATGCACTTTTTAGTATCAAAGAATCTAATAGATTAAAACGACTTTATTTTGTGTCTATTGTTTTAAAGGCGACAGAATTGAGTCTCGTAAGCTACATTTTAAAAAGGCATTCAGTTGTGCAGCACTTTGAAAAAGCATTTTAGTTTAACTTTTCTGAAAATCTTGTTTCTGATGAAACTTTTGTATGATATTAATTTAATAACAAAACTCTGGCTTTGCTCTCGCGTCACATATGTGAGTCGTACACGTCTGTAAGTTTCTGGTACTCGATACAGACGGGGTGGAAATTTATGAGTTAATAAAATTCTTTTCAAATGCAAAGAAAAAAATTCCGTTAATGTAAAGACAAATTTTAATTAATGATTAATAACAGAAACTTGTGTAGTACAAGATATTGTTACAAGAACTGCCTCGCTGTTAGTACTTTGAAATTTTTAAAAGATCAGAACAGAACAGTATACCACAGTTTATTAATTCCATACATATAAATTCTTTTACTTAACTTAAAATTTTTGATGACATAGATATTCTCACATATGCTATAAAAGAGATTTGCATCATATATTACAAGAATGTGTTTGGAACGGAGAAAGCAGGGAGGTTTGTAGGGGAGTTTACTCGACATTGATTTTGACCGGTTTAAGTGGCAGGTGGTTAAAGATGAAGGTCTGATCAAAGGCTACTACTTTATTAAAAAAAAAATTGTGGTATTGTATAAACAGATCTTACGACAACTTCGTCGTTATCATTAACTACTGCTAATCACGGGCTTTCTTCAAGGACATCCGCTCCGGTATACTGTTCGCAACCAACTTTTGATTTTCACTATATCGCAGCTCCTTGCTTTGCATGTCCTTTGAGCGATGTACCTTATTGGTTACCACCTAAGCCTTCAATAAATTATCTTAAAAAGTGAATAGGCTGATCGTGTGTTGTATTTTTACATTTAAGTACGTTTAACTCGGTCGGCACGATATTTCGATTTGTGGCATTTAGGCGAATTCATGAATAGCAAGCGGTGATTGCCGGTTCGCGTGCGGCGGGTATTTTTGTACCGAGCAGTGAAAACATACACTTGTCTACTTCACTGAATACAATAAACGATATAAAATTACGCCATCGCACAAAAATCTCTTTGCTGCGTTCATTGCTTTTCGTTATTACGAAATCGTGTAGGCGGTGGAATAGTAGTAAATTCGATACATACGTGCAAATAAAAATCATCAATCGTATGTTAACGTTACACGCAGCTTATCAAAATTAAGCAAACATTAATTTCGACTTGTTGGTAAAGACACATTTTTATTTACGTATTTCTATTTTTAGGTAATATGCTTTGTCAGCTTCAAGCACTAAAACGGATTTGGAGTCCACGACTTGTGTCAGTTAGCTACTGAATCACTTTGCATGAAATCATTTACAGTCTGATACCGCCGACTCATTATTGTCATTATCGTGCATTCAAGTTTTAGACATTAACTTACAAAAGTTTTTTTGTTTTAATTAGCGTGACGGTCAACGCAGCATTAATTAAGATGACTCTGCACCAAATAGTGTTACAAAATAGTGACTGTCAAGTGAGTGTCAAGCCCGTGACCTTAATAATTTTGCTACCGGATCCACCCTTTAACTTTATAGACCCTAATGTTGGCATCTTTATACTTTATTTAAATAGTTAAATTATATATTACCATAGCACCCTAGTGTGATATGACGACGGCTAAACGAACGAAATGTGGTGTTGTGTACACCACCTTAATTAGCAATATGTTGTTTCGAGCCGGAGTATCACTTACCATCAGGTGAATGCCTTGCTTGTTTCTTCGCTCCGTTAAGTAAAAAAAAAAGCCTTCTCCGGCTGTGAGATTTACCACCATTTAAAAAAGATATTGCCTTAAGAATAGCTTAGTCGTCTTACCGAATTATATTAAAAATTTACTTAAATAACTATATAAAGTTTTTAACTATAAAACCTTAGCGGAATATATACATCTTTTAGTTCGTTTCCCGTTCAGAATACATTTATATCACTTTAAACTCTCAAACTTAAAACTTGGAGAATTCTCTCCCAAGACAGATATTTATTTGAAAAGTGTTACGGCGATATAAATAAATCTTTCTAAGCACTTTACTTAAGGTTATCCAATAGGATAAGTCGGACATAAAATACGCAGAAAAAGCATTGTCACAGTTGGCTACGGGTCTGACTGGCTTGCCAAGTATGTTGCAACAGATAGCGAGTAGTACGCTTCTCCTGCACCCGCCAAGATTTACTGCTGAAATTCTGTCACTATAGTTTCCTAACTTCATCGGTAGGTGACACGCTCACTTGTATAGTTTAGCTATCCACATATTAAAGTCATATTGATAGATGCGATTGCGTCACTAAGTTTATTTTTGAAATTATTTGATATTTATTGAAATTGTTGTGTTGCATTTTATTTATTACCAAAGCTGCATTCAACAACAATACATTCTATTGTAAAGAAACAAAAGTTTTATAAAATACGTGAACAGGTAACTATTGATTGAGTTATAATAGTTTATCAATGTTGTTAAACACGTTTTGTTTGTTATATAATTGTAAATTAAGCTATAGTGTTGATTTCGTATTTAAAATCATCACAAAAAAACATAAAAATCAGAACAATAGTTTGCCGAATTATAAAGAACCTATAAAACATGTTCTGACTTGAAGTTTCTAATGATTTTCTGTTATGAAAAGTAAATGTAAACCTTTACTATGAAAACTGAGTTTTTGAATTCAAATTGACAGTTATAATTATATCTAAATATTAAGACACATACAGATTCTTAATACTGAAGTAAATAGAAACTAATAAAAAATGTAGTCATTAACTTAAGTTTAATTACATAATAAACTTGTAATTTTTATATCTATTTTAGCTATTGTTTGTTTATAATTACTTACAAAAATCTTGTAATAAATAAGAGAGGGAAACGTACATGTCCACGGGTGACCATTAGGAGCAAAAAGCGAGGCGGAGCATCCGTTTACCGACAAAAGGAAATTCAATAAGAACGAATTTCCCCTGATTTACTACCACTATTTCCTCGTTAAGACTTCGTTACCCTCGAGGTATTCGTTTGTAAGGTGTTTTATTGAAAGTTTTTAAAATATATAGGTATTTTAAATATATGCTTTGCGGCTCTAATATTTTTACTGATGAAATTAGTTTTTAACTATTTACTAATTTTAGTTCCGAGGAATATCTGTTCGTGTTATTGACTTGCGTATGTGATTATACCTCTTAATATTTATTAAAACAGGAATTACTTTCAACGAATAAGTAATCAGAGTAATAGTAATAGAAATTATGTTTATTTATCACCATTTTATATTACTACTCTAGTTTTGAAATATCAATAAAACGCCTGCAGTCTACTCATAAATTTACGAAGTTTTGTGGCAGGTACGAATAATACATCCAAACCTATGACTTATTTTTAGCGGTAAGCTGAAGGGATAGGATCATGAATAATTAATAATGATAAACAGTAATTATGTTGATAATCAATTAATTAATAACTTTTTGTATGTGACTAAGTTTTCAACGAAAAATCATTAAAAAAAGTCATTAAGTCTATGGAGGAATACGAGCCTTTATCAAAAAAATTTGCGATACAAAGAATGATTTCTCTATAACAAATAACAAATAATGTTGGAAATATAAAACATCATATATACTTACAGGAAACTAATGCTGATTATTTATTTATTTATTTATTTACTCTTTATTTGCACGATTACAACAAAAAGGAAAAACATTATGTACATGAGAGACACAGTAAACAAAAAGGATTATTTTGTTTATTTTCAGACAACAACCATTTGCAGCAACAATTGTTTCCTGGAATACGTTAAAACGCACCGGGTGATGGTTTATAGTCTATTCCCTGAAACCATTTTTACATTCAGCTATTGCTTTTCTCCGAAATTCTCGTTATGTATTTTTAAGTCGAGGAACTCATCGGAAAAATACCCACGTTTTTACATTCCTTATGATTTCTATGTTTAAAAAGTATCTGTATTAAGAAAATTCTCTTTACTACGAATTTCATATACTTTACAAAAACTTATCCATTAAAGTTATATGTAAAACTTTAATATAAATAAATTGTGTAACAAATGAACACATCTAGATCATAGTAGTAAATGAAAAAACATAAATCGAAAAGGGAAGTTTAAGATCAATATAAGTTTTTAAAGTGTAAAATTTATTTGTTACGAAAGTTCATAATTATTCTTGTATTGTCATAAAAACGGTTATGTAACCGGAACATGTAAGTGGTTCTTAAATTTATTAAGATTTTTTTTAATATATGTAAAGCTGCAAAGGCTGGTGCCACATGACGTTGCGGCCACCACCTTAAGTGGAAACATCCATTTCGGATCGACTCTTAATGGAAGCTTTTATCATTTAGCGGGCGAAGCCAATTTTGTGGTCCTGTTGCGAAATGCTTTTAATCTTTTTATCGATAAATGTACGCCGCGCTTAATATGTTAATTCACTTTCATAAACTGTTAAAAGATTTCTATTCGACGACAATTTTTTTAACCTCTGACCATACAACAGATTGTTAAACTTTAACACATACAACTGTTGAATTGTTGGCCCTTCATGCCCGGAGCGATTTTATTGGAGAATGATTCGATTAAAGTAATTATTAGCAGAAAAAAGTTAAATAAATTGATGAGCTGCGTAAAGACTTTTATAACTTGTGTAAAATATAAGATTAGTATAAAATTTTTAATATATTTAGGCCCAAAAATTAGAAGAGTTCTACGTCCAGACCAAAAAATTCAAACTTTATTCTTAAAACCTTGCTTGTGAAATTATCTAATTGATACACATTAAATTATTTACATAATCCACCAATGTTCAAGCTACAACATACTAATAGCTTAAAATACATTACATTCAAAAATAAAATATATAAAACCGGTACATTTATAGGCGAGGTAATCGATGCATTCCTTGAGAGTGCTCGCAGTTGCAGACACTCCCTAAACTCCAAACAGTCAATAGTCTAGTGAGTGTGTCATCGCGCCCCCATGTCTGTCTCGATAATAAAATTAAGACCCACCCTTTACGATAGGGTACAAATTTAATGAAAATTTAATTTCATCTATATATTGCATGATTTAAAAATTTCATGTAACAATTGAGATTAAGTTATTAATATGCATATTTCATATACAAGCATATATGTATACTTTAGATGTGACGGTTAAATGTATTTGTCTATAATATAATGTGGTTTTATTTAACTATTTATCTGTAAAAATCTAGTTAATATGACATGGATCAAGTTTTAGTCTTTTTGAGTATATTTCTTTATTTATTTTATATTTTTGTTAAGTACAATCAATAAGGTTTTATGACAAAAACGAGAGGACGTTTTGAATGAAAAAATGTAATTTTAGAATAACTGAATAAATCAGTAGCACTATGAATTTAATTCTAATTATATATGTTTTAAGCATCAGTTACATCACAAAAGAAATTTTGAACAAATTCGATTCTGATTATACTTATAAAGTCAACAAATTTTTATTTAGAACAAACGATGCACATGAAGCAACTTTCTATTGACTTTTTAGGTAACGATAAAGCTTATATGAGAAAATAAATGAACAAGTGAGCGTTGTAAAAAGTGAAGTTGATCATTCCGACATCATGTGATGCGACGGCGATCACCTTAAGTGCAAATATCCATTTTGGAGTGGTACGTAATGGACGCTTTTACCGCTCAAAAGAGCTGAGATAAATGTTGCGTGTTTGTTCAATTTGTTTTCGAAATTCCTTTCATGTGTTGAACACATTGTTAGAAAAGAATAAATAAAGCAACGGATTGATTAATTATCTGTTATGTGCTTGGTATACTTGTAACGAAGTTCATTGTGTTAAATCCTTTTTAGTTGAACGTGCTCGGTTTTCGCTTAAGCAACCATTAAAGATAGTATCGTGTAAATAATGACAATATAAGCAGTGATAAATCGCAAAATTAAGAGTGATTAATGATTCAGGCGCTAAGGATATGAAAGAAAAACCAAAAAATTTCTTTGTTTATGCTCTCATACCACTAACACTTTCTTATGTGCTTATTTGTAACATAACATGGCCGACTAAAGAATAGAACAATGCTAGTCTAATTTATAATTTTAAACCTTAATAGTTTTGTGTTTTGTTAAAAACCATTCTCTGATTACTAATGCAATTCGATATTGTTACATGCCTAAAGTGAGCCGCTATCAGGGCAATAGTTGACCATATTTGGTTCAAAGAATTGGAGAAGGCCTATGTCCAATAGTGGAATCAAATAGGCTTATGATGATGATGATATACTCGAAAGGTGTGTCCATACCTAAGCACTTTATCATAAATAAAATCCTTTTTTAAAGGAAACATAGTTTTTACAATATTAAAACTCTTTTACATTTGTATTTGGACCAAACCCCAAAAGAAGAAGTAATCAAAATTTTCAATAACCGAGATTATAAGAAGAACTTATTTTTAATTATTATAATTTTAGTGAATGTTATTAAATATTCTATAGGAAAAAAAAATGTTTCTTACAGATGGGGACGTGCATGATGTAATTGTGTTGTCATTTTTGTATGAGAATCTATGGTTTTTTGCGTAGAGATATAAAAAACTTTGTTGTGTGTCGAAATAGTCCGAAACATTCTGTCATATTTCAATATATCTTACTTTTTTATTCAAACTAATCAAACTTGTAAAGAAACTTGAAGCATGGAATGTTTTCAATTATATACAAGGGTCTTAAGCATTGTTTACAGTATTTTATTAAGTAATTTTTTTTTATAAAAGTTTAGTTGATTAAAAACCCATTTTCATTAATACTGTGAAAACATAAATCCTTCATGATTACTTCTCGGTCCAATTGTTTAAAAAATCAATGTAAATAACGTTAACTTTAACCCAATCCATTGAATTATTTATGAATTACTCTATAACATTAGTAATAAAGATTTATAACTAAAAATTATTATTAGATCATTAAATGAAGTACATGTAAACCAAACGGATGCAAATAATATAATTGCGCGATCATTAAGTGCATTTACAGATTACTAGTCGCGAATTGCAAAGTGCTTTTGAACTTTAATATATTACCGTGAACACGGTAATGCACTAAAACTTCCATCCATCAACCATTCATTGAATTAATCTTCAAAGGATATTTTTCCTTACAAATAAAAAATAAATTTCGCTGCGTTTCAGTGCAATTTCATTTAACTTTGTTATAATATAATTATTCTATTATTATAATTTTATGTCTAATCATTTTAGCAAATACAAGAAGGATCTTAATTTTAGCACTTAATTATTAACATAATTTTTTAAAGAATTTTAACTCCTTTTTCTTAAAGAGTATATGAACCCCTCTACCTCACATTCAATAAAAATATACCTCAAGTTCAACAAAGATTACAAAAAAATCTAACCTTAAAGGTGAGAAAACAGGAACGAACGTTTTTGAAAATCCGTGCGATTTTTTGTTAAAGAGAGATACCTAGTATCAGTCGCGTAAAAAATTCAAACCTCTAGTAGAGAAATAAGAAAAGCTTTATCGAAATCCATTTTTTAAACTTTTATTTATGGGCGATATATAGTGTTATTTTATGAAATTTCAAATTTCTTAGAATATTAATAGAGAGAGGAGAAAGAATTTTTTTGATCGTTTAAATAACTAAGTTTATACTATGATAACAGCCCTTATAAACAATACCAGAGCCACTCCTTATTACTACACTAGTAGCCAATACAATTTTATCTATATCATTGCTCCCCTAAGTTTACTTCAGTAATGAAATTATCCACCACTTTTAACAGCGCGTAAAGTTAATGAAAATGGACTATTATTTTGGCCTTTTTATAGACAATTTTTTTGACATAATTATAAGTTTCATTGCGACAAACAATATTGTTGAGAAAGATACTATAATAAAGTCTTTGGGAAAATGGCTTTTAGAATTTTGACCAAAGAAGTAAGCACAAGGCAACCTACTAATTATTATTTGTGATAAAAATATGCTTCAGATGTCATTCTTCCGTGTTTCAGGAATTACATTTTAAAAGATAGAACTATAATTTATTATTTTGATTAAAAGTAACCTATTGTATGAGGCAACCAAAAGGAAAAGTATGAAATAAAATAAACGGATGGATAATTAAATGATATCACAACAGTTCCCAATTCACCAAGTACGCCGCAGTTGAGAACTTCATTAAAACGATAATAAACAAGATGGGGCAATAAAAACTTTTACCATTTCTATTCTTGTTAAGGAAACGGTAAAAACTCCGCAGTTTGAATAACTAGACAATTTTGTTTATTTGTTATTCGTTTAGTAGCTTGTGATTGTTTAGTTTGTTATTCTTTTCGTTTCCCCGGGATAAGGTCCGTGAAACGTCGGTCTGTGGCAGCATTTGCTTGTTATAAAAATATTTTTATATTTCCTTTCATCTCTGTAGATTGTAGATCGTGATAGGTCTATGTACATGTAGTCTAAACACCGAAAGGCGCAAATATGTAAATATATGTATTCGAGAGGCGCATATTTGTTCTATGTGCGTTATTCGCCTTTATTGCGACCCCAATACTTGAGATAAGAGTTTGACAAGAGTTTAAGTATGTAGCGTCCGATACGAAGGCCCCTTGTGTCCTTTTGAAAGATCAAAGCTCTGTGACCGAATCCTCAAGCAAAATCATGGAATTTTTAAAAAGGATTTCAGCGATCTTAAAAGCTAATTAACATCTTCTATGACATATAAATAAAATCTTATATTCATTTCCTACATTCACTCGTTAAACAAATTTATTAATAACAATCTAAGATTTAAAATTACAGCTAAAACAAAATTCTTTTTTCCGGGTTTTTGAAGGTTTTTAAATTTTAAATTTACTAGAGCTTTAAAATTCGGTTTTGCCCCCTGTGGGCTATGATGCTTTTCCTGTACTATAAACAGTAGTTGTAGGTCGTTTCTTTCTAATACCGTCTATATAATATCAATCTTCATATATTTTTGGCATAAAGCAATAATGTGCAATTTGTATTCTGGTTCTTTTCGAAATTTTTACCAGAGTAATGCCTTCCTTACGCTAACGGTAAATGTTGTACCTATCCTAACAATTTTCTTATTGCAGATGTATCTGTTTCTAATCCGGCCGTTATTTTTATATATGAGAAATAAATGTGATTATCTATAAGGTTTGTTTTAGTATTTATTTTATTCTTATTATTAAAACAATTATTTTGAATCGACAATTACTTCAATTAATATCACCTTAAATTATTTGCATGAAACTTTTCTCTTTCCATTTGATGAATTGTGAAGTTTATTCAGTCGATTTTAATTGTTTGAAAATATAAAGTTGCCAAAAGTGGCCAAGAAGACGGCGTGGCCGTTTACTTACTCAGTGAAACATAATGGAGAATGACAAGTTACAGCCAATGTCAATATTGAAAGAACACGAGTCGTGTTTGTGAGGAGAATAAATTGCGGCGAACGCTAGAAATTGTTCGAGGCGGCCGAATAAATTTGATAGATTTTTATTATCATTCTAACAAATAATTCCGGAGCCGATCTGTTGATACAAAGAATCAAATATCGTAACGTCTTTGTTTAACTTCTATGTTTTCTTAAGTAAAATGTATTAACTTTCAATGATCATTGTCTTGGTTACCAATTATAAAATATGTTATAACAAAAGAAAATTCATTTTTAAAAGTAAAACCTGAAAAGTATTCTCCTTTTCATGTTAATATGTAATTTGAATTTACCTAAATAATATTGTTAGGAAGAATTCTAAATTTTGTTGCTATTCTGCTAGCGTGATAACCACATTTTTGATGATATATACGCAATGTTTGCACTTTGCTTAAAAATATTGCTTCTAGAATAAAACACGCTTCAACATTCGTATTTGTCAAAACTTTGTTTAACCTGTATTATGGTCGTTAAAAAACTGGATGCTCATAAATCTTTAGCTTTACACGAACATCTCTTCCACGGCATGAATCCGTATCCAAGCTGTAAATGCCAGTCGTTTCATTCACAGCTCATTTTTCTACAAAGTTATAAACCTACTTTATTGCTCTACTGTACAATGTAACATACTAATATAAGCCACGATAATGATTATATTTAGAAATGTGTTATTATCAAAAAATATTTATTGCTTTTTTTATCTTGAGTAATATTTATGCAATCAAAACAAGATGTTAGTAAATTAAATTTTACGCAATTTATTATATTAATAAATCCTTTATACCACAATCTATTCAAGTCAACCAACGTACAATTTTTTATTTCATGATGATGGTATATTTATATGCACACTTTAACACTCACCATCTTATATAGATAGTGCAGCACAATAATTTCATAACGTTCATCCGAGCTTTGAAAAGATTTCTTTAAATCTATTTTCGGGCATAAATAATATTATCATCATATAAGAGGACAAAGTCTTACTATACATATAGTGGTAGAGTAAGCTCTCTTCATTTTTGTCATTTAATTCATTTTCTTTATTATTATCTAAATTTGTGCTTTTTGTACATTTATGGTATTTACCACAAAATTGTGATATTTGAATAAACCTTTTTATATTGGTTGGTGGGGGTACTTAGATAAGTTATTACCATAATGGCTCCTTGACCATCTGATCTCCGGTAACAGAGAAATGTACTACCATACCTGTGGTATAGCTGCCAACTTATCAAGAGTCCGAGTATTCTGGGTGAGCGAGCTTTAATGTCGCTTAACAACATGGGAAATAGAGGTCAAGTCCCTACGTTCATTAATATTTATTTAATATAAATACCATTATATTACAGAAAAAGTAAAAAAAACTGTTAAAAAAATTTAAATGCTATTCTGAAATTGTTCTGTGGACTCGCAATAACTAAAATGCAAGAACTTGCAGAGCACAAAACTTAAAATATTTTACAATTTTAGTTTTTTTTTCTAGCTTGTTACTTGTTACAATCGCAGCTCGTACAAGCAATAACAAGCACTTCACTCAAAACGTCACCGATGCTTCCGTCACATTTTACGGCTTCTTCTTTTCATGCTTTCTTCGCATGGCTCAGCATACTGGAACAACAGCTTGAAGCGTACTTTAACTTTATTCCAACCCCTTTTTTATTTTAAGTCGTTTAAGTAATAAAATTTAGCCATTGATTATAAAATTCACATTTTATAGATATGGCTTGACAAGTTAAAATTACGTAATTAATCATGAGTTATGATCGTAAGTTTTAAGATAAGTAAAATAACGCACAAATACTCTTCTGGTATGAGAAAGCCCTAGTAGTACGTAGACCATTTCACTTAATTTTTTATTAATTATAAGGATTTGAGTTTTACGACTATACATATAACTTATTTAGACTTTTTTAATAAATATGTTAGAACTCAGAAGATCGGCGAAATTGTTTTCGATGTTCTTATGTTCATTTAATAAAAATATTTCGACAAATTAAGGGATAAATCTAGAAGACCCGAGCAAATACTGGAGTAATAATGAAATTAGGAAATGTTATTATCTCATGTACATATGTTATAATATAATTTACAAGGTATTACACAAAAACGTTGAGAATTCCATTTGTCCTTTGCAAGATACTAACCCTGCAAGTGAACATTGATATTAAAAAAGTGTATAACAACAATTACATAAATATTCCACACACTATTATTTCTCTCGTTTCGTTTTAAAAATATTCAACACAGTAAAGAAAATAGTTGCATTTCAGAGTACGTAAAGGTAAACGTAAAATACTAACGGAGTAAATCTCATTTGTAAAATATTTTTGAACTTAAAAACGTGGATGGAATTACAGTTTTTTTCACCGTATTAAATTTTAATATTTGCACAAGTTACAAAGTTGTAGGGGCGGAAGAAGCAGAACGCCGGGATCCGTCTTAGGTTTTTTAAAATAAAACATTACTATTATAAAATACTTTTATGGTTTAAGTATCACACTCAGACATATAAAGCGATACTGTAACTTTTCATTAAAGTGCTTCACTTGAAGTATACGAATGTTTTTATTTGAATGAAATTAATATTTTAACGTTTATTTTTAAATTTCTTTCTAGACTGATTTGCTTCGTTAACTAACGAGAAAGTGAAGGTTAAATTTATACATAGTACTTTAATGTATAAATTTGTATAACTCATTGAAATAAGTAGACGTTAAGATTGGTCTCGTAAATATTTGAGAAGTTCAATTCCCAAAAGATAAGAAAGTATTAAACATTTCTGCAAAAGCAAAATATTAATAATAAAACTGTTAGGCCTAATGCTTGGTTGTTAGAGATTTTATAAACGTTACTTTGAATATTAATTCTACTAAGCCAAAGATTATTTTCCATGTAAGATAATTTCCATTTGTATTAATAACTAGTATTATGAAACCTAAAATTTCAACGCATCAGAAGATATTATCGATAATTATATTATTATAAACTTACTGCATCAACATATCATAATGTTTTGACTACGTAAAGGTAAGTTTTTGAACTAATAAATATAATTCAGAAATTCTCTGGGTTTTTATTAAATCATTGATATGTTTTTTTCAACAGCTGCTAAATCTTGTTTTTAACGTAAAAGACACAGGTTCGATTCCGTTTACATCTAGATGTTATGATTTCCAAAATTTTTTCATACCTCTTCTCTTTGTTACCACCCATACATAATCATGATAACGTTGCTGTAAACTATCGTAAGTGATTATGAGTTCTTTATGCATGCACGCTTTTCCATTAGCAATCTCATCGTTATTTAATGTATAGTTAAATTAAATTAAATTATGAGTTTACTATAGTAAGAAAAATTAGAAACTTTTAACTTATATTATCATGCCGTTTATTAAGCTTTTGGCGTTGAAACTACAAAAGAGGTTTCATATTTAATATAAATATGCTTTTAACAATATTATCAAATGGTTTTTTGTTTATTTTCAGTTCGTTTGCAATTTTAACTTCAAGCTTTTTCTTTAAAGTTTCCTAACGGTGTTTTGTACAAATTAAGCTTTACGTAATCAGGAGATGGATTATTCGGTCGTGTAACGAAGGCAACAAGTTTATAGAGAAAGAGGTATCGAGACAGTAACTTAAACTTTTAAACCTGCTCTTTCATTACATAAACATAATGGATGGAGTTCATACTTAAAAATAACAATGTTTTTTTTTAATAAAAGAACTAGCTCTTTTTTATTATATGTTATAGAATTTAAACCTACTAATACTTTTCATGACATTTTCTATTTGCAATAAATTTGCGAAGAGTATTTTTTTAATAGTACTTTTAAATGATTCTACAAAAAACAAACACTAATATTTTGTAATTTTTGCTAATTTATGATTTACAAGTAGTTTTTACCGAAACTTCTCGAAATGTTCATTTATATATAAATTTAAAGTTTTTCTCTAACTTTACTTCACAAAACATGTTCTATGCAGTTCAAGTCACTGGGAGCTATATTTAAAATGTTTTTATTAATATTCCTACCCTCGTATTGATACTTAAATATATTTTTAAATATTTGTATACGAACCATCCTCGAACAAATTTCAAATATTATAGTCGCTCTTACTGACTATGACTTAAAACTGTGTTCGGTAAGTACTTATATGTCTTAGAATACTTTGACATATACTATTAATTTACGTGTCATACAGAAAATTATTGTATAGTTCACAAAAGTTTATTTTTTATAAACAAAAACTATATAAATATAACGCATTGTAATAATATCGTTTTTGATTAAAACATCGATCATGAAATATGTTCATAAATAAAAGTAATGGAATCAGGTAATGAGATGTTCATTAAAAACTTAACGACTACCGCTTTATATAATTACAGTATTGTTAATATTTTTGCAGCCATTTTCATAAGTTACATTTATAACTGTAAAAGCGAAATTGAAGTAAAATAATAAGGCGGTGTGTTAAATTTCCAAGAGATGCGGCAATAAAAATTGCGCTTTGCTGCAGTTCCTGCTATGATTTAAGAACAAAACTCACTTGCTTTGCCAACCAGCATGAATATCAAGTTTAATTTTATTTAAATAAAAAAAAGACTAGTATGTAAAAAATTTAAACAATTTTTTTTATTATAGTATTCAAGTTATCATCGCGCATATAAATCAAATCGTCTTGTAGTTGTTCCTTTCTTGTCTTGTAATTCAAATCTCTTTGAAAAAATTTAGTTTGTGCTATTTGCTTATGTATGTATATATTTGTCTTTTATTAAGGTTGTATTTAAGAGGAATATTATTATATTCAATACTTAATGCATTATATGTGTTTTAACTAATTTATTGATAACTTAAAACTCTTTTTTGTTATTTTCTTTGTTTTGTAGTAACAATTTTTTTTTACTTTTTTTGATTTTATGGGAAAAAAGTACAAAGAAATAATTTTATAAAGCGCACAGGTCTATACTTATTTTTATTAACATAAAATTGTATTAAAAAAATATAATAGTCAATCGACTCAAAGTCAGAATTGGTTTATAATTACCTAATAAATTTTTATATTTTTAAAAATTTCTCTTGATGTACATAGCTCGGGGCCCTCAGAGTCCAATTGTCACGTCTTATTCAATTTATTTGTTTGTTCCATTTTAGATATAGAAGTTTCTTCCATCATCATCATTAGCTGAGGAATGCCCACTGCTGGACTAGGGCCTTCCCTTTCTTAATTTTTTCTTATATTACTAAGTCCTCATAAATAAATAAAAATATTAAAATGTATTCTTAAATAATAAAGATAAATCAGATTTTTTTGGGTTAAACTGTAATACTCGTAGTTATTAAATGACTAAATATATACTGACAGGAAAACGACTGCGATTTCAGGCATGGTTGTACTCGTAAATAACACTATTTACTACCTACAAGGAAAATATGAAGTATAATATTTCTAACGTTTACATATTACTCATAGCATATTGGTATACGGCAAGTTTCCACCGAAATCCCTACCATTACCCTATCGTATAATATGTATATAAATATACTTAAGAAATAAATTAATAAACAGTTTGTAATAATTATTTTTTTATGACTGTAAACGAATGAATATGATTTTTTTAGAGGAAAATCATTGATTAATAAAAGTAACACATTTACCACAATATGTTTTTTGTGACATATTAATGTTGAAGTAAAATTATAATTAGTTTAGCAAATTACCTATACGCTCCTACACGTCTAACACAAAGACGGATTGCTTAATCTTCGAAGCAACAAGTTTTAATTAAGTAGAAACGTTCAACTTGAGTAAAGTTTGAAACATTCTTTACATAACTGAAATTGAATACAAGTTAATCTTTAGCGTTAAGTAATTACTTAACGTAAACATTTCATGTTATTATATATACAAGTATTTAAGTACTTACTTTAAGCGTATAGATAAGGATTTTCAGTGGTATATTTGTGGAAAGATGTAGTAATATGTAAAAATAATTTTTTTTTTTTTTTTTTTTTTTTTTTTTTTTTTTTTTTTTTGTGGGGGGGGGGGGGG
>DWLS01000058.1:0-47395 GCA_018246255.1 Pachliopta kotzebuea | reverse complement strand
ATAGGAATATTTAAAAATATAGATGAAAGTACATGGTTATTACTAAAATTTTAATAAGTAAATAAGTTAACTGTTATGTCAGAGTGACCGCGTAAAATAACGTACAATCGCTTAAAACATTGGTGGCTTACTGACTGCTAGAAGATGAACGTGCCGCTCGCTCGGATCCGAGTGGGAGGCGCCGCTACAATAATCCCACCCCTGTCTTATCCGTGTGGTCGGCATTGAATGTGTTAACTAGCTTAGCATCCTTCAAAACGCAACACAGTAATGGTTGGACATTACTTTTTGACGGTAGAAAGAGTAGCTCCGGTGGTACTTACTTTCGTACCACCAGTGAATTCAATTTAATCGGGTACAAAAAAGCAGTGAAAAAACGTGAAAAATAAACATGGAATCGAAACAAGAATAGTAGAAGCAATTATCATTCCTTATAATTAGTTAATTTAGTAATAACTCTGCTGTTTGGTATCGAAAGATAAATGATGGTACGTCCATTTTAAAATTCAAGTGAATTTAATCAAGTGCTACTTAAGAAAGGTCTTTTCTTTAACTGTCCACATAAAAGCGAGCGCCTGAGCGCTCCGAAGATAATAAAGTAGATGCTGATTACAATTCAAACTGGAACGAGATTGATTTAAATGGAAACGTTTCAGAGGCTCTTGTATTTTTTATTAAAGGAAAAGGAAAGATAATAATATTCCAATCGCACGGTGTTCTCATTTACTTATTAAGGTTTAGAGGATTGAAGGCGAGACGGCGTGTAGTAATACATACGGAAGTTAGAAAATAGATGGTTACTTTTAAAGGCTTAACGGATTTATTTTAATTAAAGTAAGCTTTGGTTAAGTCGACTTTAAAATATCAGTTTCCACTCAGTTGAAAATAATGAGGCAACAGGCATTGAACTTATATCTCAAGGTTTTTCGGGTAAACGGTTAAAAATAATGTAAACCTACCGCTGTCTGAAGATAAGTAAAAATAGCTCGCCAACTAGTACCAAATTTACCGACGCTATCAGCAGGCGCCTAACCCATTCAGCACGACCTCCATTTTCGCGCCGACTGAAAATATTTTTCGGGAACTTGATTTTTTTTTCCGTCCGTCTACAAATTCGCCCGGTAAACAGGAGCGGGAGCGGAATTGACTCATCCAGTTTGTTCAGATCCCCACCATACGAATACCTGAAGAATTTATTCTTTACTCAAGCACTGTTTTATCATTGATATTTAGAGACTCCAATTAGTCTAAATAGTAACATTATTATCTTGGTTTCTACTTCTTTTTTTAATTCGCTGAGGTGACGGGATGAGGCGTTCACCTATTGGTAAATGACATGCTTAACTGATATCACCACATTGCTCGTGTTGCCTTGAGTCATACGAGGTAAAATCTCGCTACCCTAGTAATTTTACTAGCTTACAGCGCCTTGGAGTAAACACTGTATTGTTTGCACAGTACTGTTTGCCGGCTGCAGTAGGAGCTGCGATGATACGTACCTAGATCTAGCCACTGATGGTAGGAAAGGAAACTCCTGTTGCCGCTGACATATAAATAATGTGCAACCATTACTGTATTGTGGTTTGAAAGTTAATTTCCTTCTTGTGCTTATAGTAATCGATAAAATATTTATATGTTACATATATAACATATAAAGAACATTAAACACAGTAGAACGGACACAAACAACAAAATACAGTAAAAGCTAAAATAGCAGATCCTCAATGACAAATGCACGGTGTATTGGCACGGAAACGCGCGATAGGTTAATGTGAGAAATTGCTTTGTACTACCTGTGCCTGTGCAGAGAAATTGTATAAGTCCGGAGTTTACTACGTTTTTACACAAAAAATTTAGGAAGGTTTGTATGCGCTTAAAAATTAACATAATAGTAACTGAACAGTAGGTAGTTGACCTGGTGGTATTTAATACGATATTTCTTTAGTAATGAGGCATTGAACCGATGAGCCGCATTAACGATAAAAACTCCTATAGATTGACTGAAACCAAACTAAATGAAGAGTTTTTTTTTAAATTCCCCAAAAAAAATTGTTAATTGATTCAGGTCAATCATTATTGTATTATTGAAATGGTAATAGATCAGCTTTGATGTAGGTTTGACTCTCACTGAATTTATCCTTGTGGTGAAGAAAAACATAGTATGGATCGATGTTTCCAGTATAACTGTTGTAAGCGAACATTATTTTTTTAATTTTTTCACTATTTTTATTTATTTTAGAGGTTTTTATTATAAATATGTCACTCATAGAAGCTTTACAATATTATCTTACATTAAATGTATTATATTCATATACATGATTATTTAAGGATCAGTTCCTTATTGAATTAAATATTCATTTTAGGCCTCTTTGATAATGGGAAGGCTTCAAACAGACCAGCAGAAAAAGCCTTAACGCTTCAGTCTGGGCACATTCCACTAGATATAGTGGACATCCTTCACCGCTCAACAGCTTGATTATACAATACGGTGTCGCTGTGCTCATTAAAGGAGTAAATATAGGACTTGGGGTTGACTGTCTTTATGGGAGAAGGCCTCGAGTACCATCAATGGGTTTACTTTACAATAAGCGATGAAAATTTTTGTATGAATATGTTCATATAGCATAAAACGAGCAGGCGCATTACCTAGAAAATTTTCAGGAATTTTTAGAGCACTCCGCGCCCGTTCATAATGAAGTTTCAGATGGAGCGTTAGATGAATGGATGTAATTTAAGTGTTGCCGACGCTGCGACGTGTTAAATTATAGTGAATTTAGCAGATAGCGCGACACCGGTGATGGAAATAGCAATTAATTAAAATCTAGTTAGATATTGACACATAATCAAACGAGAAAGGCTTTAATCTATTTTGAAATTGTACACTGACTTAACAATTTTTTTTATTCATCGATGAGGCGATGAGACAAGCAGGGCGTTCACTTGATAGTTAAGTTAAGATGGTTGTGGTTAAGATGTCATATATAGCACGATATAACGCTGCTCGCTTTAAGACAATAAGGTGAGTCTCGTTATCCCAATAATTTTACTAGCATACAGCACCCTTCAAACCGGAACAACAGTACTGTGCGCATAGTACGGTTCGTCGGCTCCAATAGCAGCTGCGGTGGTACCTATCTAGAACGGTATCCAGCAACAGAGACTTACAATAAAATGTAGTCTAACTAGTAAAAAACCTAGGTTGTTTTAACTGCATTTAGGTATGTGATGTTAAATCTCGTTACCCCAGTAATTTTACTGACCACAGCGACTTTAAAACGGGAAAACAGTAATACTTATACATTACTCTTTAACGGTTGAAATTTGTGGTTGAACTTAGTTATACTGTGTCTACTACACAGACCTACCACCAATAAATTGATTAATTAAATTTCTATACAATTAAGGAATTACTTAACAAAATTTGTAATGAACTATGGAATTACTTAATTAAATTTGTAATTAACTATAACTGTAATACGTTTAGGGCATGAATTATTAATACTATATAATTTAACTGCCAACCAAATTATTATTTTAACTATCTTTGTTTTACCTATTTTAATATTATAGGTTATATGAATAAAAATTTAATGAATTATTATGAGTACTTTTTTTTAAACTTGATGTGCAATTGAACATATTGTTAGAAAGTAGTGAAAATTTACTTTTTAACAATTTATTAACTTACTAGACATTTTTTATTAGGGTCTTATAATTATATATCTTTTTTACTAAAAATAATTTAATTATGCAATCGAAGCTCAAAAAATCATTTAGTACACCTTTAAAGGCTTTCAAATAATAATGTGAATTTAATTAACTTAATATATCCTACGACGTATAAATGCAAAAGTTAAGTTATAGAATGTAGCGAGATATTAACCACTGGATATAATATCAATTAAAAGAAAACTGCTAACTACATCCAGCGCTTTTCAATTAAAGAACTCGTTAGCTTTTTAAGTAAAAAGATCATGTTGCGATATACTTGGGCTTCCAGTGATGGGAAATATTGTGAGGAAACTCACATGTTACTACAACTGGTTTTTTACTGATGGTAGGTCTCTATTGCCGGAGCCCATCTATGTACGTTTGATACCAACGCAGCTCCTATTGCAGCCGACGAACATTACTGTGTTCCAGTTTGAAGAGTACTGTAGTCAGTAAAATTACTGCGGTAACGAGATTTAACAGCTGATACCTAAATGCAGGGAGAACCTAGCTTATTTACTAGTAAGATTATATTTTACGGATGATGGTGATGAGATCTATTGGTCACATCACAGAAAGCGATTGAAAGAATCTTAGGTTAATATAAATGTATAGAGTGGACCTTAGTGTCTAGAGTTTGTTTGTAGTATGCTGATTAGTATACGTATGTGTAATTAATGAAATTCTTAGTTAGCAGCAATGAAACTTCTAGAAACCTTATCAAACCGACTCGAAATCAATTAACTTCACACAAGAACCGGAACCGCACTTGATATTTGGCGCCGCACAGCGCATACTAATTACACTGCACCAATACAGACCTACAACTTCTAGATGCGTCCAGTAAAGTCAAAACTAAACTAAGTTAATTATATTGTACTACTTATACAATTTAAAATATTATTTAGAGAACTTAGGATATTGAAAAATAAATAAGCTGCTATTATAAAAAAATAGTTTTCTAAGAGTCAAATTTATTAAGAATTATTTAGTTTAGTTGAGGTTTGATCTCAGATCAGTTTTGATAGGTTTGACAAATGTCATCATCATCAGCCCAGCAGTGAAAATCAATCAGCTGATGATGATAATAATCCATCATTACACCATAGACTTCATCAGTTATTTATACTATACTAATAGTTGGCCGTTGCATTCGCAATAAAAAAAATGTTAAATAAATAAATTCAAAACGTTGCGATTGTTATAAATATAAAGCATATGTCAGATATTAAGTTGGCATATCGACGACCCATCATGCACGGACGCACGCCAAGAAAGGAAAGGTATTAGAAAGATGTTTATCGAATAGAACGTTAAGAATAGTAAGACGTTTATTTGTTTGTATAAAGTACTCGATCAATTCAGATCAAGTAAACGTGGGAATTAATATATTTACACAGCATCACATTATCATATTAAAACGCGATAAAAGTAATTTAAAATAATTAATAATTATGTTTTTTAAACCGGAAGTCATATTTTGTGTGTATTTATGTGTCGCCTATTAGTAGACATGGTACCTGTAGTAAAAGTTTTACCAGCAAGATTGTAAGGGATGTGTTATCTTAAATCACATTATATACTTAAACATATCAAGTAATGAAACTTAGTGGTTATTAAAAAAAAATAGAAAGTTACTTCCAATCCTGAACGCTACATCCTTGTAAGTAATAAGACGGCTGCAATGGGAATATTAGTAATGGCAATATTATATGGGTTAGATTAATATTAGCTGCCCCCCCCCCCAGCGGCTGCAACGAGGGTGCATGGGACGGGGTAAGGGGAAAAATTACAGCAGCCCACCCTTATACCTGTTTCATATCCAGGTTGATTTATTCTCTTAATTTAAACATCGCACAGTATTTGTCGCTCCGGCTCTTATGAAAGCGTTACGTCTGCAGCTGAGATTTATTAATGCATCTACTTATTCAAATGTATATTTTTAACCGGCTAAAAGTGGGAAGTTCGCGTTACACAGTGTCAATTTTGTTCATTATATTAAGTAGTATATATCATACACTACTTTATAGAATCAATTGTTATCAGTGATATTACTTAACTAATACAACAGAGGGCTTTCAAGAAAAGATAGCAGCTACTTCACCCTTCGAGATCGGCAACGCAGCCACAAGTCTTCTCGTGATTCTCTGCAGTGATTATCTTCCGCCATAAGTACTGTTTGCTCCTTTGCCCAGTGTTTCTTTAAAAAAAAAATTAAAGAGTAGGTGACTGATGATTCTTATTGTTAATAGCCAAGTGCGGGTTGGTATCACGAGTTCTCTAAGGTTGTTATTCTTAGAACACGTCGGCTTTCTCGTGATGAATCCTCTTCTCCGGGAGCTCAACAATATTGATTATCGATTGGAGCATAATCTTAGGGTACTAACGGATATATCACCACTTCTGAAGAAAAAAATCATACCCGTCGCATTGATATAAACAGTAATCGATTATATGATACTAGTAGTAGCCGGTTGCATTCGCAACTAAAAAATTATAATATATAATCAATAAATTCCATTTTGTTACCATAGATATTTATATATCATATGTCAACCATTAAGTTGGCATAGCGACATCCTATTCTGCACGGACGCACGCGAAGAAGGGGAAGATATTAGAAGGGTACTCTTTTTTGTAGCTGTGGTATAAAATGAAGAATCGCATATAAATACAAAGACGCTTAGTTTTTACGAAAGTAAAAAAAATATATATTCTTTAATGAAATCTCCTCTGCTTTCTCCTGCTAGTTAAGGCCGAAAATTTCATCGTCCACGTTGAGGCATCCGGGGGATTACAGTTGCTATTAACTCCGTTTAGTCACTTACCCGGGGACGGTCAGGGATGGCACGCGGGCAGGTTTTATCCGGAATAATGTGAAGACATTATAAATACGTAAACACTTGACCTCATTCTCATATGGTTTTGATAGGGCCAAAGAGGAAGGCGTGTCAGTGAAGGTCACTGCTTTATATTTGGAGACCATCGAAAGATGATATAGTAAAATTACTAGAACGATTGAACAAACTTTGTAAAGTACCGAGAACTTATTGATATTATAGATCTCAACATAAATCATGTTTTAGGTAAGACATAATGTCAGATAAAATTTCGTTAGTTAAGAAAGATTTAGATAGATATTTATTCATGACAAATCTAAATGACGTAAGTATAATCCTGGCTGTCCTCAGGCATATTATACCATCTCATCATCATCACCAACAAACAGCCCTTTATGTGTAATTGTTAATTAATAATGTGAATAGTGGTGTTTCGATTTGAAAGGCATAAAGGTAATGAGATTTAATATGTTGTTACAAACTTATGCACCTACATTGCATTGCATATCACCATGATGCAACGAAGGTGCAGGGTATCAGGATAAAATGGTGTTAAATTTAAAACCTCTCATTTCATGCGTTAACCCTGTCCGCCCGGTCGTATTCTGGGCAGGAATTTCCACACGTTTCTCTCTCTGCTCGGATTTAAGTTAAATTGAGTGTTCCGCAATATTTTTTTCGACACAGTTATGTACCCGGGGCAGCGGTGTCGAGGCGGGCCCCCGGCGAATTTTTAAACTCGCGACTGTTTTTTGATGAAAGCCCATTCTGCCTATTAAACGGGCGGAGCGGGCGCGGAGTCACTTTGTAAATACCGCGCGGTAGCTCGTGCGGGCACCGCGTTAAATGAAACCTCGGCTCTCTGGCCTTTGACAGCCCGTACCCATACAAATGACTCATATTTTTTTTAAATCAAAGAATATTAATGCTTCACTCAGACCTCATACCATGGTCATTAGACATTGGTATCCCCAAATAATGGGGGGATTTTGCCGTCTCATACCACGCTGGCCCAATGCCGGATGGCGGGAGCCAGAGCCTTGTTAGTTGATTAGCAGAATTCACCACGAGCAGGTGACGATGGCTGTACGTGGTCTCCGGCCGTCGTGTCATTAATGCACAGGTGGTACCATCACGTGAACTCATTGTTTGTCACTTCAACTCGTCAAAGAAGAAACAAAGACTATGGATATGACAACATAGCGTTAGAGAGGCTGCGGTTGTGTTTCGATCGAAGATTCCACGACCTCTCCAAAACGCCTGGCACAAGGGTGTTTTAGTGGGTAAAAAGCTCTACATAAACTTGTCTTTCCATCAGAAGGCAAGGTATCTATTATTATTATCTATTCGAAGATTTCCTCAAAAAGAGGGTCCCGAGAGTTGTTGTGTGGAATCCCTTACAGACCTCATCCAGTGTTAAGTAAAGTCATATTCTTTACTTGAAGACACCCGCGTCGTATTAGCACCTGTATTAGAATTCTCTCTTTTGCTTGCGCCAAACTACTTTGTTAAACTGGAGATGTTAACAATATAAAGATGGTGGTTCGTTGTGGGCCTGATCCAGTGATAAAAAACGAACTTTCCGTAATCTGTCCTGCAGAACACCTCGAGACTGGCCACTCGGCGCTCAACTTCATTGCGTGAGAGGCTCTTACCCACAGGCTTGAGAAGCCACTGAAGAGGAATACTTATCAAAACAATAACTGCCTAAATGATCACATAAACATGATTACATTATGTTTATATATCATTTTGTTTAAATAAGCGAAAAATTTTAAGTTACCCAATTTTTCTTAACAGAACTTTCTTATTGTGAGTAAGGAAAAATACGCAATTTCTATGTAGGCAACTCGAACAAACAAAGTTACGATTCCTTTATGTTAATCGGGGTAACTTGCAAACTGTGAGGAACAAGTGGCTTTTTATTGTTATTAATTAGTTATGTTCGGTAATCTCATCTTAACACGAGGTGCAAAAAGAGTAGTTAACTAGTTTAACATGAGTGACTTTGAACCAATTGATATATTGATTAATAAAATTGTAGTAACTTTATTTATGAAGCACTTCCAACTTATTGTTACTATACAATGAGTTTTTTTTAACCTAGCGACTTTACACAACCGAAAATTACACGTTTGCTTACTAACTACAGCATGCTTCATTAATGAATACAGTAATTTTTGTATATGAATCAGTGTTGTAGCTAATAAAATTAATGGGGTAGCGAGACTTAACACTTTATATCTTAAAGCGACGAGTGTAATGTGGTGATGTGTATACAATCTTAAGCAGCGCCGCTTTGTTATGGGCAGGCATATCACTTACCATCACGTGAACTCCTTGTTTGTCACTTCAGCTCGTCAAAGAAGAAACAAAGACTGAAACAATTTATGGCTAAAGTTCTAGAAAATTGCAGTGTAGTATTTTTTTATTACTATTTTAACCTTAAAATTGGAACACAGTAATGTTTGCATAGTACTATTAGTCGACTGCAAAAGGAGCTGCGGTAGTACAATACTTAGACGGTCTAGAGCAACAGAGACCTACCACCAGTATATTTATAATCTTATTTCTTTAAAATAATACTTTTGGTTACTTTCTACGAAGAATTTAGGTTAAAAAAATGCGGCACATCACTTTAAAGAATGTGTCACGCAATGAAAGTTGTCGTGTACAAAACTCATTACGGATACTTTTAAATGGGTGAGTTGTTTTAATTGTATACAGTCACAACAGAGGACTGAGGAGAATGCTTCGCTTGAACGGCGTGATAACAACTTTAGAAGTTACCGGCGGTGGGACCCTGATATCGGAGACCTTCGATATTTGCTTAATTTTTTTTAACCTGGCAGGGTATGGCACTTGGCATGAAGTTGTTATTCCACGTTGTTTACATAATTTTTTATTTTGAGTTCACTTGATTATACAATAGCTACAGTGCTTTACTGATAATTACCATACAAGACTACACTGCACTACATGGGGTTTAAGGTGTCCCACACACCAACTCACGGTACTCAAGCTAAACTCATCTGCTCGTGGTGAAAATCAACAAACGAGGCTTTATCTTCTCACCAACCAGCACTGGGCCAGCGTAGTGGGAGACAGCCAATATCCCCCTATTATTGGATGAGGCCCATGTCCTGCGATGGACGTCAATCGTCTGATAAAGACGACTATTTTTTCTTTTATGTATACCAAACAAAATAAGTTCAACTAAATGAGAATCAAAGTGGCAATTGCCACTGACAATGTTGTCTACTTATTGTTCAAAAACAAAAGAAAGAATTATTTTATTCGGACCCTTCCTTTCTTTCGGCTCCACTATTTCCCGAGTAAGCCTTTCAAACCATAAAAACCTTTATATTAAAAGCAAACAGCGCACTTTCCTAGTCCCTAAACCTACATCCTCTACAAATCTGACGTGTAAATATAAAATTTTTGCGTGAAACAAAAAAAAATGCCGCTGCTGTCATAAGACGCTGCGAACATTCTGAATTCGTGATTATCCTGCGGAGCCTTCAGTAAATATTCCGGTAGAATAAAAATGTCTAGTCGATTAGAAACATAACGCAAACATTGCCTGGTCCCGGCCCGTCACTCGAACGTAATAGCTTATGTATGTTTCCACATTAACCTGTCTTCAACTATTATTGAAAATCAATTATTATTAAGTAAAACACTTTTGTTTAATTTTAGTATTCTAAATTTATACAAAAGTGTTTTTCTTCGATCTTTTACAGATCATTGTCAGTAAAGAATCGTTTTGTTATACAGTAAAATGAAGTAAACAAAATGCTATATACATAGTAAACTTTCTTCTGGTGGTAGTTCTCTTGCTAGAGACCGTCGTAGTAGGTGCTCTTTCAAAACCTATTTTGAGTCAAACAGTAGTGTACAAACATTACTGTATTCCAGTTTGAACAGTTGTAGTTAGTACAATAAAATTATTGAGGTATTGAAAAAAGATTTTGTATGTCAAAACTTTGAGCCCAATATGATTTAGTGTTTGTCATCCTAACTAGCTCACTTATGTATGTACATACAAGTGAACATCTTGCTCGTCTCAATGAATGAAAGTACTGGATATTTGAAATCAAACGGCAGTTACGTTACAGTTTTTAAAGAATATTTATCGCATTTATTGAAGTTTTCAAACGTAATATCTCTTTGGTATACCATTGACATCGGCGAATTTACGAACATGCATTTATTTTAAATTGAAAAGTAAATACAATCAGAGAATTTCAAAACAAATTGACTAAGTCGGTAAGAACTAGACGAAAGGTTGCAACCGACGCGCGTAAGTAATTCTAAGGATTATTAGATGTACTTACGCTCTAAGAGGATTTGCTTTCACGCCCTAGACTTAAACAATTGTACTGTTAAATTTTTTTTATTGAAAATGTTAATAATATAAAAAAAAATGTACGATAACAGTTATAACTAAAAATAGGAATTTCATAAAAAATAAAAATACTCAACTAACGGATGTAAATGATTACCAACAAAATCATATGTTACTTGTTATAAAGCTAATGTTGTAAAATATGTACAAGTAAAACCTCTTTGAGTTGAAATAAGTGCAATTTCAAAATGAAATTAAAAACTCAATCCTATATGAAAGCAAGTCAACATTTCCTTTGATTAAATTTAAGAAGACTCGAAAGATGTAAAATATCAAATGGAATAAGAATTTATGAACAGAGAAGCGATAGAAATGAATACAGTTTTCAATTTAGTGGATGAAAACAAGATAGAAGAGGCGAGATGTTGAATTAATGTAGTCCCAAGGAGTCGAAAGAAATATTGCTAATGAGGAGAGAGACCGGGTACGTTCCCGCAATAAGGTTGCGAATGTCGTTTGCAAGATGCAAATGCAAACCCTTTTTACTGTTGCAAATGAAAGTAGTAATTTATGATGCTGCAAATGTTTATGTTTCCATTCTACGCATTAAAAATGCAATGAAAGAGTCTTTACAGTTGAGTCCAGTGTTGATGATTAATATTTGATTTATAAAGTATATCTTAAGGTTTATCCAGTAAATATAAAATAAAATAATCCAGTAAAAATAAAATAATCCTAAGGAGAGAAGAAAATACAAAAGATGAATTTTGTGCTTATACTTTTTGTAACTACTATGATCACGGGAGCACAGCAGAGACAGATGTCCAAACGTCAATTTTAGAGGACTACCTGCAAAACTTTAATTAAGGTTCACAGTTCCAGAATGACGTCACTGTTTCTTAAAGCCTTGTAGAAGTATGCTTTGGTGTTAGAATTAAGTAAATGAATAACTTCATCACAAAACCCAACCATATTCCCTATTGAAATTTGGATTTTCTATTAGTAATACATTTTCTTTCGCCAGGCTTTGTAGTTAATCAAATAAGATATAACGGTGGAAATAATCCAGAATATCATTACCGAAAGTAGTATTTAAGCATTGTGGTTCTAGCAAGTATACCGTAGTTTTAATGGCGTCGTAATTAGTAAAATTATTATAGTAATGAAATAAAGATATTCCTTTAAATAAAGGTAATAAGCACAATGTATTGCAAAGTCTTCGTGGCGCTGAGGGTAACCAATTCGTCGTACTAAAGAAGTCCCGATTTTGGGTTACATGGGAGAGTTATTCGTTTCATATACCAACCAACAAGTTAGTGTATACCGAAATAAAAATACGTTTTTAATTCTGTTCTCGCCTGTCACGGGTGTTCATTAAAAAACAATTAATCCGCTCCGCGCTTGCAAGTGACAGATTTCACTGTTTTCACTCAACCCTGCGAATTTACGATGAAAACGTACACAGGCATGTCCAATCATATTTTTATTGACAATATGCATACGAATCACATGTAAGCATCTATTGATTTTTTTAATTACTTTTTGTGCGCGAAATTTTTTAAAAAACGCTAGCGATATAAGTAATTGAAAAAGGACAACGGTGGTCAGTGTTAATATACATACAAGGTGGTCAACATAGCTGGTTGGAATTCTTTTCAAGGGGTACTTTTCAACTTGCTCGTGGTATACCTTGCTAATCAACAAACAAGGCTCTGGCTCCTCAACAACCTGTATTGGGCCAGCGTGATGGGATATGGCCCAAATCCCCCCATTATTGAGGAATGTCCATGTCCTACAGTGGACGTCTATCGGGTAATGATGATGATGTATCTTTCTACCGTTGTACCATGCGAAATCAAAGCTGGTAACATCTAGGTAGGTACTATTTCTAATAGTACTATGCAAACATTACTGTGTTTTTGTTTGAAGAGTGCTGTATGCTAGTGACATTACCAGGGCAACAAAACTTAACACCTTATGTTTCAAGGCGACGAGAACAATGTGTGAGCGTCTGTTTGAGTACAGGTGTTACTTACCTTCAGATGAACTCCTTGCTCGGCTCGTCACCTCGTAGAATAATAAAAAACACTCTCCAACAGAAGAAGGAATATATTCTGCTAAAATATATTCACATATAAATAATCCACATACAAAGCATATTTACTATTCAATGAATAAATAAAACCACAGTAATTTTAAAATCTAATTATTAAAAGGCGCGCTCCAATAAATTTTCTTTTTGCTACACAAAGCGAGTACCCTTTCACATTTAATTCGTTAATTAACCTCCTCCATTCTTATATTGTAAGGGTGCGTTCACACTGTTCGCTTACATAACCTGTGGGTGGAATATACCTCAGTTTGTTATTAATAAAGACAAATTTTTCATCAACCAGAAGATGTCCACAGCTGGACATAGGCCTTCCCCAATAATTACGGGTTTTGGGTGCCTCCCACCACGTTGGGCTAATGGTTAATGTTGGTAGGGAGCCGGAGCCTCGTTTGTTGATTAGCAGGGTGCACTATGAACAGGTGAGGTTAGCATGGGTTTCGTAAGGTCTCGTGGAGGACTCCTTACATTCCATAAACATATTCATGTGAAAGGTATCTGGTATATTCTAATCATGCGTCTACTGGCGGCAGGCCTCTGTTGCTACAGACTGTCTAGTTAGCTACTACCGCAGCTCCTATTGCAACGAGTAGTACTCATCGCAGCGTCGAATAAAAAAAGTCTACTCCCACCTAGCCAGCGTGATAAGAAAAGACCTCGAGTCCCGGCAGTGGGACTAACCAATCTTTTGACGATAATGATTTCTGATCACCATTTTTAAATTGAAGTCATATAATGGTACGATGCTTTTTAACAGTAACTCTACTCTCTGCCTCATAGTAAAATTACTGTGATAAATACACTTAATTCATAACATTTTTTTTAAATTATGGTTAATTATCAAATTATCTGCTCCACTGCAGTTTAATTATGAAATCATAAAATATGTGTTTTTGTTAATATTTATCAAAACATGTATTATATGAGTTCTTTGTAATCAGATGTCCGTAGTGCCTTGTCCTAATTCTCAACAGCAAAAGGTTCAATTTGGTCTTTTTTTCATTCTCTTTTTGTTAAAGCTCTTTTCGACTCATTATCAATGAAATTCATGAAGTTAAACAACTTTTCACGTAATAAAAAGGCGCCTATATTCAGTGTTAATAGCTTTAAAAAGTTCACTGGCCGGCCAAGTTTGATTGCAGGCGGTATCAAAAATTTATAATATTTTAAGTAAGTTTTTGTTATAACATTTCAAGTTAATGAAGAAGTTATCAATTTTTAATTGAATTTAAGTGTTTAACGTTTCAAATAATTTTCTATTAATTTAATCAATGGTAAGTGATAAACATACAATAATGTGGCACTAGTTATATGTTAAAATACATTGGTACATTGCTCGAAGAACTGATGACCTAGAGTGGCGAGCCCGTACCGGTAAACGTAGTGCTGGAAAGCTACGCAAGGAGTTCTGAAGATCTGGCGAAAGTCGCGAGAAAACGCTGGATGGACAGAGCAGAATCGGTCAGAGTGAAGATCTTTGGGGAAGCCTATATCCAAAAGCGCGCGCTTATCGGCTGATGATGATGATACAATATAATTCACTGTGTTTGATGCTTTGAGGCGAAAGGTATGTTTATCTTTCTCAGTAACATCTTTTATTTGGGGACCTCCTTTTTTTTAGATATTACTTTTGACAGAGTGGTCGTGGTTATTTCACCAGGTGTAGGTATGGAGCTTCACAACACGCCGGCACACCTCTCTGGCAATCTCCCCTGTGGGCTGGTACTATTGACCTTTCCTTAGACCACGAGTCGCTTAATAGCCACCTTCCCTCGGTCTTTTAAGTTGATGCAAAATAGTTATATAAATTTTTTTTATTTCCTATGTGGTTACTAAGGTTGTAAGCAAACTTTGATATTTCTGGATTAACAGAAGTCGCTTTTATAAACCTGGATGGAAGAACCAAAATATTGCCCAATTGTACTACACTGATTTATTTTCATTTTAATATAAATCAAATTATCAGAAGTTTTCATCGCTGGTGGTTATATTAGCCACACATCAGCTCCAGGCTTCTAAATTCCCATCTGGGTCTGAAACATATAAAAAGTACTTACTTTAGCTGGCTAGGTGTTTATCACGTCTACACATTAAAGGAAAGATAAACCGGACACCTTAATCTGCAAAGCAATTACCAGTAACAAAATAAACGAAGGAATGAAACGTTACTAGTGAAAAACACGAACGTTTCAAAACACACAGCCACCCTCCGTCATAATCAATCACACCGCTTGATTGTTCCCACTTCATTGTTTCCATTTTTTTTCATTCCCCGATGTGTGCATTTCGGACAAAAGGGGGATAGTTAAGATGTATAATAAATTATTTAAGGGAATTTCTTTGAACATGTTTTATATATGAATATCGCAAGAAAAATGTATTACACGAGTAATTCATTGTGTTTTGTGTTACCAAGATAAAATATTGAATATCATCGAAAATCTGAAGACTGAAGTCTTTAGTTCTTGCGTGTTGCCAGTGATGACGTACCGTACTGAGTCGTAGCAATTTACAACAGGCTTTGCAAAAGGCTCAGAGTCATCCAAAGGGTAATTGAGAAGGCGAAGAAGAAAGGCTGTGCTTGGAGTATCGCTGTGCGATCGATCAAAAATGAGAAGTTCGCAGAGGAACTGAGATCACCGACACAGTCCTAAGAATTGATAAACTTAAGGTCCTAGAATGGCAGCCGCGTACCGGTAAACACAGTTCTCAAAGACCTACAGGGTGAACTGACGATCTGGTGAAGATAGTAGAAAACCGATAGACGCAGACAGCGCAGGATTGATTTGAGAGATCTTTATGAAACCTAAGCCCAGCAGTGGGAATTTATCGGCTGATGACAATACACAATTTCTACGAAAATTTAATTTCAGACTCCATGATAAAAATTGCGTTATAGTGATACGATAGAAATATAGCATAATTTCTTTGAACAATTTACAATTTGTTATCAAATAATATTATAATTTCTAGAAAACTGAACAGTTTTTAGAACTCCTTCAATAAGTTCAGTCTTATTTTATAACTTAAATCCTACTACAGTCTCGAGTGCTTACAAAGAGTATTAACCTGGGCTCCTCTGCCCACAGCATATTACTTCTAGTGTTGAAGGTCTATTCACTAACAGTTTAATCCTATCCTAGTTGTAGTGTTCTTTGGAATTTGTAGCATTTAAAATCTATTTACTTCTAAAATTTGTAAACAGTGAAATGTTGCTACTCCCCATACTCATTTTCTTCACATTTGATTACTCAAAATATTACAACAAATTCTCTTCAACACTCTCTTTCATTTCCTTCGGATAACTTTAGTTAATAGATAATTGTAATTAATCACAAAATTTAAATAAAGTACTGTTGTTACCAAGTTTTACAAGGAATAATAAATATTTAGAATTTTACTGCGGTAGTTATAATAGCCTAGAACTTCTAACCTATTTATAAAATATAAATATTATAATTTATATTAAAAAAAGTATTTCTGCCGTAACCGGAAGAGATACAGTGATCTTCTGGATTATCCCGTACATAAAATGTACCCCCGTAGAATACTAAGCTCACCCCAACTCGGCTTCTAATTAGCGAACGAGTTTGCTTTTCAGCCGGGCTTTTTCTGTTACAAAGTTACGGTAGAAAAAAAAACAAATAACGAAACAGCAGAATTAAGTTTACGGGGAAAGAGGAAACTTTCAAATTAAAAGTTGGGTTTGAATGGGCTACCGATAATTGAAACGGTGGGTATCGCGAAATTTTTAAATGCTGTATCCATTCGTAAGATTTAAATGGTTATACCAGTATGTACTTAACTTATTTTATAATAAGTGTCTCGTATATCCTTTTGGCAAGGTATCCACAAACAAGATATTTTTTAAGTCATTTTAAACAAAAGGAAAGCCAGGTAGACTGATGGTCAGGTGATGATTACAAGAAACTGCTTAGTACAAACAGTGTTGGTGCGAACAGAATGAAGACCTTTAAAGGAACCTTGATACTGATGATCTTGGAGATCAAAGATCTTTAGTTATAATGAGCAGAGTATCATTTAAAGTCAAGCCTTTCAATTGTGTATATAGAAACTTCAATCTTTTTTGTTATAATAGTTAAGTTTTTTGGATTGTAACGTACAGTCTAACTTCCGTGTACAAATTTGTATAGAACAGGATATAAACTTTTGAAGAATTTTTTTTTATTTAGCTAAAAGTCAAACTCAACATCATATGTTAAAAAAAAAGTGAAGTAGGAAATTGTGAAGTATACTCCCAAAAGTCATAAAAAAAATTTAGGTTTCCAGATAATTAGATAGGTGATAGATATTTACCATTCAAATTATACAACTTAGTAGACTTGGTTATAGATTGCAAAACCTTCTTGATACAAGGTCTAGCTTAAATATAAAAAAAATCTATTAGACATTCAAATTTAATGTTTTAACCATACCAAAAGATGATTAAAATTTTTGTTCATTAATAGCGGTAATCAAGTGGCAATTTATATTAAAGTTGTAATTGATTCGCATTTAGAATATAAGTCAACAACAGACAACAACAACAAGATTAGTTATCAGATCAAAATAATGAATTATATTAAACTTGGGAGTTTATTTTGCGGAAAAGGTCTACAGTTAATGGATTGGATAATTCAGATAAACGGGATATTAGAGGATTAAACCGTTGAAAAGTTTATCAATGAGCTACAGTTTAAAACAACTTCAAGAGAAAATATTTATACTAACCAAAAAATATTTAACTTTCATAGACTAAATATAATTTTACTGACAGCAGGTCTATGTTGCCGGTACAGCACTGTAGTCTCGGGCTATCCAAAATAGGACTAAGGTAAGCCTTGCCTGTTGTAGAAGGCGACTGAAAGGGTTTTCGCGTTCGCGGGCGTTGAGGGTGGGGGCCCTTACTGTTCATTGAGTGAGCCCGGGGAGGACGAAAAGTACTAAGTGGTCTTGTACTTTTTAGCAGCACACTGTGATGTGCTCAGCAGCAGTGCGGGGAAGCACCGGTGAGTTCCGTAGGAGATCCTAGGGCCTTCCGCAATGCACAGAGGGTGATCACCGAGGGGTTTTAGTGGGTATAAATCCCACATAACCTTGACTCCCTCCCAGAAGCAGGGTATCCTTCGAAGATTTCGCCCGCGAAAAAAAAAAAGAAAAAAAGTCTATGTTGCCGGAGACCGTCTAGGCAGGCCACCACCGCAGCCCATATTTCAGTTGACAAACGAGTGTTATAGAAATGTTTCTGTGTTCACACTTCCAGGAGCAGTAGCAACATTAGGATAGGTTTAGGTTAATAATCCATGGGCCCCGTGGCCGCGTGCCGAACATCAGATGAGCTGTATACGTCGTAAACGCCTAGTCAGCGTTATCACCATCAGAGAATATATAGAGAATTTACTGGGGTCCCTATGTCTTAAGGCGACCAACACAATAGGTTGTTGTGTATAACATCTTTACTAGTGCTACGTTGTTACAAACGCATCACTTACCATCAGATGAACGCCAGACTCGTTTTGTCGACTAAAGGAATAATAGAAAAAAATAAATAAAGAATAACCGCTCACGTAACCTTCCCACTGTTGGAACTCAAAGCCACACCACTAGTCAAATTAAAAATAACGATAAAAAAATGTTTTTATAAAATTAAAATGTTCACGTGGCATGTATCCTTTTGTACCCTGAGTAACCTTCTGGTATACCCAGGGGTTGGTAACCCCAAATAGAAGAAAAAGCAATTAATTACGCGAGGGTGTGATAAAAGTGAATTTTAAATGCATTTTAATTATGACTACATTCTTTGAACGCAAGTTTCCATTTGTTCGCGAATGTTCTTTACTGAGGTCTTTTCTTCCCCGTGAATGCTTAGTTTGTTCTTCTACATACATTTTTTTTCTTTTCAAAGAGAAAACTATATAAATAGAAGGAGTTGGGTCGGATCACAACTTGTAGGAAGGAGTAGGCATAAGTTCATATTTATTGTTACTAGAAGCTGCGGTTCCTATTGCAGCCGACGACCAACAGTACTGTGCAACAGATTACTGCGTGCCAGTTTTAAAAATGCTGTATGCTAGTGATATTACTGAGATAACGAGATTTAACGACTTATGTTTTAAGACGAGCGCAACGTAGTGCAGTGTATACCATCTTAACCAGCGCCACGTAGTTATGAGCAAACGTATTACTATAAGGAGAATAATAAATAAAATAAAACATTTTTGTTCAGTGAATTTTCTTCATTATTATATATTGTGTAGTTATTACAAGAAAAAAAATTTTTTTTAACTTTTAATATTTAATTTGATTAATTGTTTTCCTCTACTTACTTCTGATAATTTTTTGATTGAGTTTAACATGATAGTATTTATTTATCATTAGACAAAATAATGTTTTCTTCAAAATATTGTTTTCTCTCTCTATTTCAAAAAAGGTAGTTTCTTATATTTAGATCGCTGTCTGTATATGTGAAAAGTTCTTGATCTCTTCTACCTTGGTAACATATTTTAATAATCTTAAATCAACGATATCAAATAACCATAAAGGAAAATCTATAACTGTAAATCAAAAAGGTAAATAAATCAGAGCTGGAAAAGTTATCAATGTCTTCAAGACGAAGAACTACTAAGCTGATGCATTTGCTATTTCTATTCATGAGAGATCTGAATGTTAACAAAAATCTTATTCAGTTTACATCCATTTGTACTGCGATTCTGTATACAAATAAATTAGAAAAATATTGTATGTAACGAACACCGAAAAACTATTCCATCTTTACGTATCTAAATCTTATTCAATCAAATGTAAGAAATAAGCGATATAGTTATAACCAATTTTAGTTTTTTTTATTCGACGAGACGAGCAAGGTGTTCACTTGATGGTAAGTGATAAGCTTGCCCATAACAACGTCTCGTTAATTAAGATGGTATACACAGCCCCACATTGCGCTCGTCGCCTTGAGACGTAAGGTTTTAAGTTTCGTTAGTCCAGAAATTTCATTAGCAAACAACCCTCTTGAAACCGGAACTCAGTAATGTTTGCCTAGTAGTCATAACTATTTGGCGGTAGAAATAGGAGCTGCGGTGTTACATACCTGTACAGTTTCCAGCAACGGAGACCTTACATTTGTAATGGTATATAAATATGGTACTTTTCAGGTAAACTAAAACTCTTTCATTAAATCCCATATGTAAGTTAACTTCTACACTAAATCGTAGTTCCGGTTTTATCGCTCGTCTACTTTACGAATTAAATTTCATTAAAACTTCCCAACTGAACCTTATTTAACAATTAAAAATTTTATCAGCGCCGAATATTCATCTTGTTACTGGTCCCACGTAACTCCTAACTTTCCACTCGCTGTTCGGTGTTAACGAAATTCCTTGATTTTTAACGTAACGAAAAAAAACCACCGAAACAGTCGTTAATTAGGCGAAGGGCGAGAGAAATTTATTAAGAATATTACCTCAAGGAAAATTAAAAAAAAATGAAACGATAACAAATGGCGTGGAGTGAGAAATAATTAGTCTTCCTGCGAAGTGGGCGGGAAATAAGCAAGATGGGCCGGCCGTGATAATTCGTAAACAATATCCTGCGTAGTGTCGACTCCTAAATATGAAATGTGACGCGCCAGTAAGAGGGATAGAGGCTGACAAATCTTACGGGAGACGATGTAATATTTCTGTATTATTTCTGCTTTAAGGAGACGGATGAGACGTTTTCTATTATTTTCGTTTGATATTATATACGTTCACTCAACATAGGAGAGTTTCATTGTAATTCGATATTTATATCACATAAATAATAATTAGATGTGATGGGGTAGAAGTGACCATACACAAAAACTCACATGGCTAAAGCCAACTTTACCTGTTGGTGCATCCTGCTAAACAACAAACGAGGCTGTAGTTCCCCACTAAGCTGTATTGGGTCAGTGTGATGGGAGACAGCCTAAATCCCCCCACTATTGCGGAAGGCTAATATCCAGCAGTGGAATTCTATCGGATGATGAAGACGTGTTGTTTGGTCGAAGGGCGTCGCTAGATGCAGTAAGCGAAAGACCTATCTACATGGAGATCTTTAATGTATCGTTTACATCAAAGCTTGAACCTCCTTTTAATAAATATTTGTTTTCGTTTCACCCTGTCGATATGTGACGAGATTTATTTACCAAGGCAACACTGACGTCTGAAGACTTGAGGTTTTGTAAATAAGTAGTTAAACTTAACGAGTTGTGAACGTATACTCAAAGCTACATCATGCTTTTTATTAACATACGTTTCCAGAAATAAACTTTACTTTTGAAATGATTTATGTATGTATTCATATGATTGGTCTCTGTCGCTGGAGACCGTCTAGATAGGTACCACCGCAGTTCGTATTGCAGCCGGTAAACAGTACTGTGCAAACGTTACTGGGTGGCGCTATATGCAGGTGAAAGGATAAGATTTAGCAACTTAGGACGCATGTGGTGCTGAATATTCTGTCTTAACCATTGCTACTTTGTTATGGGCAAGCGTATCACTTACTATTAGGCAAACACTTTGATCAATTAAAGATGTAAATATGTGGCGAAACTCGGTATAAGACGAAGCAAAAAAAGGCATGTAATAAAAGAAAGTCGGATGAAAAAAAACAGAATGAAAGAAGAAAAATTAGGGAAATGGAAAAGAGAAAAAAGAAAGAAAAGAACATAAAATAATAGAAGAAAACAAAGACTTACCCAAAAAACGAATGGGAACGTTTATAATAAAGAAAAACTTTGGTCGCAGAATAAAAAAACCATCAAGTTTTTATTACGCTATGGCAATTTTCTAAATAGTAACATACCACACTGACTTAGACACACATACGATTCGTAGAGTATATATAGTAAGAAGAAGAAGAGGAAATATTTTCGTAAACACATTGTCTTTTTTGTACAACTCGGAGGGGACAAAGACCTGGTGGTAAACAGATACTGTAGTACATGGACGCTTGTAGTAATAAAGGAGTCGCTTAGCTGTATCACTTAGCTGAAGAAACCTTGGCACTTTATTAAAGACCTATATTTTTAGCTTAGAATTTCTTTAGTCTCTTTCTTTCTTTTTCTTGTTTTCAATTTGCTTTACGTCATTTATCTTATTTCCTTCTGTCATTTTATCTCTTTCATATTATGTTCCTCAATTCCATATCCAATTTCCTTCTTTCACGCTAAATGTAACATCCTTAGAAAACTTCGCCAGGATAACTTCTTTTTCTTCCTTAACGAACGTGCCCTTCTACATCAGCCAATTGACGTCCACTGCTGGACATAGGTCACCCCCAATAGTGTGATGATTTTTTGTCAATGTATCCTTTACTATTATGTGCTAAGTAGAAAAGATAATAAGTGATTATTTAAGCGATATGCAAAATAAAAAAAAAACTTGGAATACCATTTCCGTCAACACATACTTTAATAAACCTGTCACATTAACCGGCAGCTGACGCGCAGACAAACGACTATAACCATTAATGCTATTATGATAATGATTATAATGTATTGGATGTATTAAAATCTCGACTGTTATGGCATGGCATCTGGCATTGGCCCGATGGCACCACTTACTATATAAGGCTTTACATCGCCTTTCAACAAATTAACGACGTCTATGCCAACCCCTTTGTTTATTACATCTAATTCTTTAAAGTCGTTCTTCCGTCTATGGTAAAACGTTTAATTACTGCAACGCAATTAATTTATTACTTGTTCCTAGTAAAGTTATTAACCAATTCTTTTTTGTAATTATATTTCAATTCTTCTTTTTTCCGTGATTATGAAATAATATGTTCAACAGAAAACAACCTAGAAAATGGTCTTACAAATCTATCTTAAACACATTACTCTCATCACTGATGGAATTATCTGATCACAGCAATTTAACTGGGCAGTAGTAATATCTTTACATACCCTTTGTGTGTACCCTTGCGGTGATACTTTATTAACTTTAATGCAGCAGACGTTAGTGCAGCTGCAGTAAACACCTACATGATCTATTTGTTATATAAACCACTCATTAAGTTTATATCATTTATGGTAAGTTACCACGGTAATATAATGAATATCGGTAATGTAATTATATAATTGTTATACCTAGTCAACAGTTTCTATGGTAACTGTTTAGACCAGGTTAACCCCTTTTGTGGATAATGGTTAAAATCAATTAAAAGGTGGGTAGACTGGCGATTAAAAACCAATACATGAAAAGTGTGGTGGTGATGTTAGTGGTAGTCGTGGGTTTGAATCCGCGTGTCGACTATCAATTTTTTTTTAAATTATTATTCAGAATAGGTTAATGGGACACGATCCCGCCTGGTTTTAAGAGGCGATGTGGTCTGTGGTGGTAAAGCGCGTTAACCGAGGTAGTGCCTATTCACTCTTTTTTTTTGAAGACATATTGACTCACCTATAAGCATAAAAGTAAAAAAAAAACTTATGGAAATTTTATGAACGTTGTTACAAGAACATAGTTAAAAAAATTAGGGTCCATAAAATTTAACAATAGTCAATGTTTATATATATATTCTCCAATTGGATTTGAAATGTTACTTAACTTGTGGTTGAATCGGCGTGGAGCATTGTAATTTCTGGTGTTGTGCAAACATCCTAACTAACACTTGATTGTTTATTCGTATCACTGAATACCGAGTGATGGTGTTGATCGTCCCGCTGCGTTGTGTATAAACCGTGACCGGTTAATTCAGTTCAGCCAACGGCACATGTAAACACGTGTACAACCGTATCCCGCGCGGAGTGTTCGGAACCCAATTTGTTTACAATACAAGGGACCTTGTACTATTGGCCTTAAGCACACTTTCTTATCCCCGCCCTCGATTCGAACCGAGGCACTTTCGCTTTTATGACCCTATTACCGCGACCTTGCCGACGGCGGTCAGCGGAGTTTTTGAGGCTTGCGTAACTGTCCCGTTTAGCGTACACACAAAACGGAAATGAAATTTAAAGATAATAGGTTTTTTGGGCTCTGATGGCTTTTAACGTTTTTTTTTTAACAAAATTGCCTCATTCATTTTCTTTTGAGGCAACAATATTTATAAACATTAAATTGAAGTATTTGCTGAGTAACCATTATATAGATCACGGGTAACAGGTCTCTATCGGCAGGCGCCGAAGGAAGGTACCACCGCAGCTCCTTTTGACGGCAAACAGTACTGTATTCTAGTTTGAAGGGCGCTGTATGCTAGTAGAATTACCGGAGTAACGAGACTTAATTCTCATATCTCAAGACGAGCTTGTGGTGCTGTGTATACCATCTGAAACAGCGTTGATATGAGTAGGTGTTTTATTTACTATTAGGTGAACGTCTTGTTCGTCTCGTCGACTAGTAGAATAAAAAGAAAGTGATTTTTATAATATATTTTGTATTAATAATTGGCAACTCGAAAAAGAGAAAGAACGTTGCTGATAGCTGCTGCTTTGACATCAAAGAGAGATGATATTTTATAAATCTTTAGCATTATCAACTGAAGCAGTTAGTCTGGATACAGTCATTTTCAATAATCGCAGTCGTTGGTCTAATAACTCTAATAAAATAGCTCTATTCTTTTTTATTGCACAAATCGACAAGATTAGCGAGACATTCGTCTGTTCATGATACAATGCACCACATTGTGCTAGTCGCCTTGAGACATAAGCTGTTAAATCTCGTCACCCTAGTAATTTCACAAGCTCACAGTATCCTTCAAACTGGAACTAAGTAATATTTGCACACTGCTTACTAACTTGTTAAACAGAAATAAAAGTCGTGGAGTTTATCTAGGCGGTCACAGCTCTTTCTCATCAGTAAAACTGCGTACGGATTTTAGCTGTTCTTCTAGTAAGAAAGGTACAGTTAAAGCAATCTTTCAGTTTACGTTACGTTCTGTTTTATAGTTAACAAATATAATGAGAGGCTTTTCCGTTTAACTCCGGCCAGATGAGTTCATCTTGTAATCTCACTAAATCGGGTCGTAAAACACGAATGGATGCAAGGGACGCCGGGACATTTTGACAGGCTCTTCACGTTTGTGAGAGGCGTAAATTTTTTTTATCTGTTTCATATTGACAGGCCGTCTTAAAGTACGACATTTGACACTCGTTACTATTTTTTTTTATACTAAATATTTTTAGTTATTAATTTTCTAAATACTACATACACCATGAATATGACTGAGGGGAGCTTACAAGGGTGTGCCGGATATAATAACAACGTGGCGCTGGTTAAGGTGGTACACAGCACCACCCCCTTGAGATAGAAGTCGTTAAGTCTGGATACCCCAACAATTTCTCTAACTACAACTCTTGAAACCATATTACAGTAATATTTTGTTTTAATTTTAATTTTTTTTAAAAACCTTTTTTGCAACAACTAAAAGAAGTAGGCGGACTTAATGCTTACTGGCATTTTATTCCAGTCAATCTAGAAGGTGGGAGATGTTGTGGTAGGTGAAGTCGGAAATTTATATTTAAAGCTTAAAAAAATAATTATAATCCAGATTTTAACAGTTTTTTAAAATGTTGAGTAATATCATATTTGTTGAAAGTCGTGGCGTAGACCCTAACACAATCGATTCAGAACAAGAAGTGAAATTAATATACAATAATCCCCCAAAGGTGACGCTAAACTTCGGAAGTGTACACGTTTACATTATCCGTACGCTCCGGCTGTTTATATGAGACCGTAATGTAAACGTTACCTCCGAAGAGGAATTTCGTAGGGAAATCTGCTCCAATATTGAATATAAACTGGCGATATTATCGCTGGAACTTTAACTATGAATAACTGGAACTTGCGCCGCTAAACTAAGCCGCCGCCGCTTGCGATTTAGATTTATCAACGATAGGGTTGCGCTTGATTGCTTAACTTTAACTTTGATCCCTTACACTTAAGGGGTGGTTTTGCGAGCCCTAGCCTAAGGCCCAGTTCATACTTTGTAACATTCAATATGTCATTTAACAAATTTTATGTGCTACAAACATATATATATCCATATGTAGATCCCTGGATCTAGATATGGATACATATATATTTGTAGCTATAACATTAGTATTAAAAGTACAGGACATATGCTTAGAAATAGCAGTAACTAATTATGATAAAAATCATAAACTAAGACAGTTATCTTTCCCAATTGAGTATTTTTTTATTCGACGAGATGAGTAAGAGGTTAACCTGATGGTAAGTGATACGCTTCCACATAACGTGGCATTGGTGAAAATAATATACACAGGAACACTTTGCGTTGGTCGCCTTGAGACATATTGTTTAATCTCGTTACCCCAGGGAATTACACTAGTTTACAGCATACTTCAAACCGGAACACAGTAAGTTTGCACAGTACTGTTTGTCTGCTGCAATAGGACCTGCGGTGATATTCACCTAGACTATCTGTAGTAACTGAGACCTACCACTAGTCAAACACCAGTGTAAGTAAAAGGAACAAATCTAAGAAAGAGATATGATAGAATGAAAAACACTACATCATGTAATGCTAATTACTTTGATTTTTTTCTGAAGATTATAGGATTTTAAATAATAGATATCTACCACCAGTAGATATGAGTTAAATTACTATGTAAGTACAATTGAAATAAGTATGTAAGTTAAATACTATTCATTGGTATCGTACCATGTAAACCAACCCTTATTAACACGTAATGAAGTCGTAACATAATTATTTAGATAAGGCGACGGCGTATCTTAATAACTAAGTTGTCATCTTAATTCGCATAAGTACTAGTCTTGGTAAGCGCCGCAGTTAAAACTTAATGCCACAGACCGTAAATAGCAGCGAACCCATTATAAATTAACCGATAACCAACAAGTAAAAATTGTATTCACCAAACACATGAAGTGTACTTAATATTTTTATAGAACAAATTTGACTCCTCTGAAGTACAAATAGTCAAAAAACAATATTTCCAATGGAAATTAAAAGAAGATTCAAAACTTTACTTTCTATGGTTCTTTCTTCTATGGTTTTGTTTATATTCTTTCCAAACCTAGAAAAGAAATGCTTCAGGATACATGAAACATGTGTGCGTAAATTGATAATAATTCTTTTAATCATTGGTTAGTAATCTTAAATAATTAAACAATAAAATTTAAATGAGCTGTTAACAAATGAATGAAAGAATGATTGAATGGATAAATAGAGTGTAAAACGAAGACACTCTATTAGATGAATGAATAAACATCTAATTTAGAGTCGGCAAACTATGATCCGCGGGTCACCTAGACGTTTTATAACTTTAATAACCTATTCCTAAAAAAAATATAAAACCTATAAATGTTAAGACGAAAATAACTCTAATCAAAACGTCTGTTGGGGTGAAAATATATATCTGTCTATTCTAGAAAATGGTAAACGTCACTATATACTTAATGATATACTTTTTTTACTGATCGTAGGTTTTCGTTGCTGTGAACCGTCTTAGGTAGCTACTACCGTAGCTCCTATTGCTGCAGATAAACAGTACTGTGCAAACATTCCAGTATAAAGGGTTGTGTAAGTGAAATTACTGGGGTAACGAGACTTAACATATTATGTATCAAGGCGAGGAGCGCAATATGGTGCTGTGTATTTCATTTGAACCAGCGCCACTTTGTTATGGACAAACGTTTCACTTACCATCAGGTGAAGGTCCTGTTCGTTTCCTGGCCTTTTTGAATAAACAAAAAATGTTCAATCATTACATTCGTTACAGTGTTTTCAGAACATTAATTATAATTGGATTCTTTCAGCGAAAGTGCTATACTATTAAAATACTTAACTACGATATAGTACAAGTTTTCAATTGATGACAAATATTTGTCCAATATTTGATATAAATATCACAAAAGTTTGTTATATTACTTATGTATATTTAATATATGTATTCATCTAATTATTCTACTGAAGAAGGCTATGGCAAACCACTTAATTATAACTGTTAAGACAGTCGTCGTGTGGTTTATTATACATGATGACCACGACCCTCAGTCATGAAGAAATACGACTTACAGGAAGAAGAAATTATCCTACTGAGCCATACACTGTGATCAAAATAAGCTCTCGCGAATGGCAATATTCACAACTGGCAACTAATGACGTACGAAACGGTACAGCTTTAATGAATGCTCGCCATTTAGTTAAGCGCCGACTAAGCGAACGGCGTTAAGTCAATCGGGACAATCTATCAAGTCGCGAAGAAAATCCCAAGACTGCGTCACCATCGATACTGCTGGAGCTTTAAACAAATAGTAGACATAACGTTTGACACATTTAAAAAAATAGCTTCATAATATTTCACATTAACCTACATAAAATATTTATTTATGCACATAAAAACACAGTAAAGTTATAACATACAGACAAATAAGTTCAAAGACGCTACTTTTATCATTATAGTGTTTCTTCTAGTACGCCTGTGGTAGATTTCAAGATATTCAGATGGAAATGTTAAAATAAAATATATTAGCTAAGTTGTTTTATGAACATTAGTTTAAGTGATTAAAAGTGATTAATAACACAATCCACATAACAAGAAACGTAGTTACTAAAAGTTTTATGTATTACCAGTAGTTATATCATAACATATGTAAAATAAGTTGAACAAATGACCTGCAAACGATTTTTCACCATTTAATAAATGAAATAACAAATAATCTTTTTCCTCTAATTATCGTAATATTTGTTAGTAATTCAAGTGGAAACTGTTTAGATTGGTACTGCTTGGTATAAGTGGCAACACTTGTTAAATTGTGCATTTCGCTAGCCAACCTTTCCTCCCGTCCTCCTCGACTATTGAGGGAAGCTCAACTAATAGAGTTTTATATTTAAGTATCTAAGATACCTGAGAGTTTGAAACGTAATCTTTTCTATCTTTTGTTACTAAAAATGTTTAACTATTACCAACATTACATGAATATATATAGTAAATATTCTAAAATACAAGGTAAGTTAATAAAAGAATACCTTTTAGTTTCCAGCCGTCTTCTCATGAGAGCGTAGTCTAGCAAGTCGGAAGTGAAATATAAACTTTTCGATTCCTTTCCACAAAACTCCTTCAATCAACGAAACACTTTGCATAAAAAGCTCAATTCCCACCTCAAAGTAAAAAATATCAACACGTAAAACTTTTATTTAAACACAAGAATATAATTTGTACGGGAAATGTGCAGCGGGCGGTGAAAAGTTAAGTGTACACGACGGATACAATCTTTGTGCAGGACACAAAGGACCTTGTTCTTTGGCGGCACTTTAAACCGGCGCCGGCGTGCTGAACTGAATATCAAGGAATTTATAACTACCAACGCAAAACCCAGGGAAAATTTCCACTGACACGGATTACAATGAAAACTTGAACCTTACTGTGTTACGTATTGCAGCTTGGTGCTGTGCCGACGCGAAGAACAACGAGCTTCTTTGGCTCTATAATGTTATACAGCAATGATTTAAAGTATGAGCTTGGCAGCTTTCCAGTTATTAGACTTCATTACATGTGGCCCTAGAAACTGCAGACCTTCACCTCGGATGCTATTGAATAATGTTATATTGTATTGTTACTAGTAAAATTTCTAACACATAAAGATCTGGAGCATAGTAGACAAAAAGTTTGCAATATAACGCGGAAATTTATGCTTGATTTGGGTATCACAGAAGCCATTTAGTTATTTGTAGGTTTTACCAAAACCTGGTTAGATATCATTTCATTGCCAAATTATTGCCAGGAAAGAATTGTAAGGTTTTTCGGTGACAAAAAAATTATAACTTATTTCGAAACTTACGAATAATTTTAAGTATTCAATTAGATTAAAATCTTTTGTCCTATATTTTACTAAATAATGCAAATACATTGCCAAATAGGTGACCGCAAGCAATCGGACCTAAAAAGGAATGTTCGTTCACATTTCGGCAATTGGGGCAAGTTGTTTCTTATATCAGTCTATTGTTTACACTTTGGCACCGCCGATGCGGTCTTTGATAATTCGTCATGAGGAAACTGTCTTTTTAATTAAAAGTATGGGTTTTCAAAATCTTGAAAATATGGCAGTGTTTACTTCAAATGATTATATACTTCAAATCAAATGAAACTTAAAGCTTTTTAGGTCTACATCACAGCGAACTATGTTATCTAATCTAATTACCCGATGAAGGATGATAGGTTTTTCTAAGCCAATCTTTTCTTAGTACAATATTTTTCTCGTGAATAAATAGTTTTCTAAATTCCTTTACTTACTTCTTTAAGGAAAGAAAATTAAAATTATTTATATACTACAGCAGAACATAATTTATAAGAAACATAATGTCTAATCAAAGTATTATATATCCATGATCGAACGAAGAGATCTTAAGAATAGAGGTAAGCCTTTCTTTTTATTCTTATTCTCCTATTGGAATATTAGTGTGTTTCATTTCGGCATCGGATGCATGAATAGTTTGTTACATAGAGTTCATAGAAAGTTAACGTTGCTGAGGCGCTGACCTCTGACGAGAAGTTACACCGCATATTCCATTTTACAGTGGGCAATTATTCTGCGGCTACTTCACTAACTTTATTTAGTTTAACTTAGATAAGCTTAGTTATCTGTCTATATAAGAGACTTAAGTGAATGAGCAGGGCACATTGCTCAAAGTACTGACGGTCTTTGGGGCAATAAGGTCCTAAAGTGGCGACTGCACACCGGTAAACGCAGTGCTGGAAGACAACCCATGAGGTGGACTGATGATCTGGTGAAGGTCGTCGGCGAATGACCGTTTGGAGTAGAGATCTTTGGGGGATGCCTATGTCCAGCATTGGGAGTTTATTGGCTGATAATGGTACAGGAGATCAATAAACGACAGATAAAGAAAAATGGAAACTTCCAACGTCATTACAGGGTGGGGGTGTGTGCTATATTTAATGTTATCTCCTGAAGAAAATTAAAAGGAATCAGGGTGCTCGTTATTAAAATCTTTTACGTGATGCTGTGCCTAACCTCCGTGACGAGCTCATTCCCCTGCCCGATGGCTGCCGAACTTCATAATTAGGCCAGGCGGGGGTCCAATAAAAACTAATGAAGCGACCCCTGGCAGCAGTTAAAGACATCCGTGCTACATTTACCAGATTCACCCAGTTTGTCTCTTATTCTTCCGTCTACATGATACGTGTTAACGGTTTTTTATATGTTATTAAACGGAAACAAGCGGGGAGTTAATGTTTAACCCAAATATATTTCTTTGCTATTTTTTATGTATGATTTCTTTTTGTTATTTTCGTTAAGATAGTAGACACATAACCACATTGCGTTCGTTCACTGGAGACATATGGTATTAAGCCTCGTTACTCTTGAAATTTCATTAGCATATAGCAAAATTTAAACCGGAACACAGTAATGTTTGCACAGTACCATTTGTCGGCTGCAATAGGTGCAGCGCAACCTTCCAGAGGTGCGTAAGTATATAACTACACCTATTCCAGTCTTGAAGCTGAATAAGGAATAATGAGCAATTCGTTGAGCGATAGGTCCAGAAAATGTGAAACAGCTCCGAGGCCTGAACATTCTTGCGATCCAAGCCCTCAGCCTGGCCAACCTTGCCACAATTTTCATTAGCTATATGTATCTTAATATAAGTTCGTTAAAAATTCTAAATATTAAATCTTAATCTTTTAAAGGATAGGAGAGAAATTTTTTTCTAGATGTTTCTCTTTCTGTTAGAATTGTGTATTGCTTATCTATTTAAAGTATTAAGTAGTTCTCATTACAGTTATACTGAGCTCATTAAATGTATTTATTATACAAAAAATAAATTGGTTGCTCTTGTAAAGCAACTTGATTTAATTACCCACTTAGTTACTCATGTTGAAAAAACCTTTGTTATTATAAAACAAGCTTATTATCTTTATTCATTAGAAACAAACTATTTTAATAATGAAAACAGCAAATTTTATAGTTCAGTTTTTTTTTTAAACATGAAATTTTTATGCTTTTATGTTAAATTTCTTCACTTAGTTATTTCATGTTTAGTACGATTATGAGATAAGTAGTTTGTGATGTGTACGTATTCTTATTAGTGGTTCATTATTGTGGCAGTCGTTCTTTTAACTCGTAATTCCTCATGACTGAGGTACGTGGTCATCATGTGTATTGAACCACACGACGATTTGCTTGGCAGTTATGATGGATTGGTGTTACCATTGCCTTCTCCATTTCACCTACTAGTCCGTCCATAGATGGTCATAACATAGATATTTAGGTTTTCTCATGATGTTCTCCTTCACTGTCAGAGCACATTTTATAAATTGGTGTTATACTAACTGCACATAAATTGAAAAATTCATTGGTGCAGACCGGATTCGAATCCGGTATCTTTTGAGGGGAAAGCCAGCGTTCAAATCATTTGGCTGCCAGGGCTTGTATTTAGGCTGTTGTAATGGTTACTTAAACTTAATTCTATTATAAAACATCTAAAACGTAATTTACTGAAAGTAAGTTACTAGTCTCATCTTCACCAACCTGCTCTGCGTCAACGTGTTGGGAGACAGCTCAAGTCCCACCACTATTGTGGGAAGCCCATGTCTAGTAGTGGACGTCTATCGGCTGATTAAGTAACTAGCCTCTATTGTTAAAGACCGTGTAGGTATCACCGCAGCTCCTATTTTTGCAGACAGAGTATTATCCAAATATTGTGTTCCAGTTTAAAGAGTGCTGTAGCTAGTGAAATTACTGAGGTAACGTGACTTAATACCTTAGGTTTTGAGGCGAAGAGCGCAATGTGGTCCATACCATCAAAACTTAACCAGCGTCTTGTTTTGAACAAGTGTATCATTTATCATCACGTGCATACTTTGACAGTGGCGTCGCTTAGTCGAATAATAAAAAACTTGATAGTGAATTTATTTATATACGTACAATATAATATAGGAGCAAATCACCATATTCTAACCGGATGAAATGACTTCAACTAGTTTAATATCAAACTACAAAATGGGACACTGACGGAAAGTTAAATTGAACGGCATTATGCAAGTACAAGGAGAACTCCATACCGGCGAGTGCGAGGCGAAAATGCATCGAATAGATTCCTAACGCGGGTCGTGCCTCCTCCACGTGTTATAACCACATCTAACCCTACACACAGATGTACAAACAATTCGAAACTTAATACAATTGTCACAGAATTTAATATTAGCAATAGTCCAGACCAGTTGCTAGCCTCTTTTATGCGACGAGACTAGCAAGGCGTTAAACTGATGATAAGTCATACGTTTGCCAATAACAAAGCAGCGCTGATAAGATTGCGATAGTGACCTAGAGACTTGATATTAAGTCTCGTTACCGCAGTAATTTCACTAACACACAGCACCCTTCACAAGTGTTGAACACAGAAGGTTGAAATCCGGCCTGCACCAATAAAGTTTTCAATTTATGTGCAGTTACATCACGTGCTTTAAGCGATGTATCAAATAGCATGGGTATAAATATTAAAAAAAAATAGAACACAGTAATGTTTGCACATTACCATTCGGAGGTAGAAATAGGAACTGCGGTGGTGACCTGAAAGGTCTCCGGTTAAAGAGACCTACCACCAGTCTATATTCTATATCTGTATCCTAATAAAGGCAGTTCTTTTACAGTTTACGTGTTGCGCCTTTTTATAGGTGCTATTAGAAATTCAGCGGCGGTCCCGTGGAAATAAGATTGGCTCTATATTAATCTGGGGACGCTGTAATTAGATTCGTGGTTGGGTTGAACGGGATCCAAGCTTATTTGGTTAAAGTGTACCCCACCATAAATGGAAACAAATTTAATTGGCGGTATTACAATGGGAAGCTGGGAAAGTTCTTTTTGTAAAGTCGTATGCTAAGAGGTTCAGATTAAATTACCAGTTAGCTTGATCTTCCGAAGTAAAACATAGTGTGGAAACCAAAACGTTATAAGAACAGCTAATATGGATATATGACATCCTAAACTCTTGTTTCGTTGTGAGTGCAGGTCCAGTAATAAGAAAACTATTATTTTTTATAGATACATTTCAAAAATGTACACTAGTTAGATATAAGTTTATAATATATAGTTAAAAAATATGTACTAAAGTAAATAATATAAATATGAACAAGTAAACATGTTGTAAACATGCGTGTAAACACATATATTATGTAGATTATAAGATAGCATAAGTATTAATTGATGTAAATATAAGTCAAAAAAGCACATTAAAATAATATAAGAGAAAAGCAGAAAAAAATAAAGAAAAACATGTTCTAGAAATATTTTTTAACTTATTTTGATTTTAAAGACGTTAATTATTTGTAGTAAAGTACTAATCAAATATCAGGATGGTTCGTTTAAAGATATGAAGACGGAAGGATCTGTACCATAGGAGATCAAAGTATAATACGAAAAGTATCGCGAAAACATTTTCAACTCTCAAGTTCAATATTATATTCAATTATGTAAGCTATGTTATATATGCGCCGGCTTCATATCGTAGAGAGTTTCTTCGACAAAAAATCTTCATGATGAAATAAGTACTGGTGGTAGGTATCAGTTGCCAGAGACCGTCTAGGTAGGTAAAAACGCCACTCCTATATCTACCGCAAAATAGTAATATCCAAATTTTATTGTGTTCCAGTTTGAAGGGTGCTGTATGGTAGTGAAATAACAGGGGTAACGAGACTTAAAAGTTTATGTTTCAAGGCGACGAGCGCAATGTGGTGTTGTGTATACCATCTTAACCAGTGCCATGTTTTCACTTATCATCAGGTGAACGCCTTGCTGTCTAATTACCTGGTCACATTAAAAAATACGTAAATATATAGAATTTATTATGAAAATTTGAATAGTGTCTATGATGATAAACTTATTGGAAAAATCTTTTCCTTCAATTTAATTTGTTGTGTTCTACTACATATTTTATAATTTTATTTTATTTTTAATGTTTATAGCCACGGCATTTAATACATGGCTTAAAGCATGTGATAGTATTTGGTGTTATACTAACTGCACGTAAATTAAACAATTCATTGCTGCAGGCCGGATTCGAACCCGGTACCTTTGTAGTGGCAGGCCGGTTCCACTAGGCTATCAATTTACAAATGTTATCCGACCTTCTGAAAGGATTATAGGGTTGTATGAAAGAATTAAAAAATAGTATTAAAAAATATATATATATATCTGATGTAGGAATATGTCTGTCAAAACTTCAGATTATAAGAGAAATACAAACATCGAGTTAAAGCTTGGTTTAGCGGACCCGGATATGACGCAGACGGATATCGACCGGCATAACATGCCACAAAAATTATACTCGTAACATTAAAAATAATATTTATTCGTATTGTTTTATTATGTATTTACAAAATAGTTTTTTTACATTTTTTTCTGAAATAACAAGTCCTCGTTATTCCTTACATGATTAGGAATCTAACAACGAAAATCGTACTAAAATCGGTAAAGCCGTAATAAAAATTTGAGTTTATTAAATAAACAAACATTTAAATAAAATTTAGTCCGGGATAACAGTAAATTAATTATATGATCAGAATTGAAATAAGCGGCTTACCACATTAATTTTCTGAAACATTTGTTTTGTTTGTTACAAAAACATATTACGTAATTAATTCAATTAATAATTGATAATACCAAAATGCTGGTCTAGAACTCTTACATTAAAGATCAGTCTGGAGTGGCCAGTTGGTATAATCCAATCAGGGCGTATAGTTAGGGGGCCCACATTTAATTAATAAGACAAACTATTTACTCGCACAGCGAGTGTATTCCCCGTACGATTGTATAAAGGGGCCTCGCATTCGGCCGCGTGCATATTACATGAAGCTATGGCCGTGCTGTGAATACGAAACATTACATTACACACGACCTTCGGCATATAACATGCGCCTCAGGAAATAGCACATATCCTTAGTCGTCTCTAATATTCATCTAATGCTTTATAAAATATTTTAAATTCGTTTATATCATCGACCAGTTTTATGGAAACATAATAGCTTAGCCAAGGTACAAATTTTCTACAAGTGTTATTAATCTTTTTACAAAAATAGCAAAATTACTGATGTAACGAAATTGGTGTTCTAATAACTCAAACCTCAAAGAAGCTAAACTAAAACGTAATTATATTTATTCTTGTCGTTTAACTTCGATTTGATAAAATATAATAAACAATTCGAGAAAATTATCACTTGTCACGAGGTGAACGATTTGCTTGTCCTGTAGAAAAAAAAGTATTCTAAGCGGAAAGACATCACCATCCACGACCTCGTAATCATTTAACACCATATGAAATTCAGGTCAAATATAACATATACGAGACCCCATTCTAACTTCATTGCCACCTATATTTCTACGAACGAGTTTCCAACGTGCCTTTAAAATATCGTAAAAGGCCGAAGCCGTCGACGAGCGTCGGATCGTTAAAGCCATCGAAGACGAGCATAATCATAACGATAATGGATCGATAACGGCCGGTTCGATACTAAACTAATATCGGAATCGATTAAGATGCCGCGACGCAGATTAATTTTTACGTAGGCACTGAAATCACGTTGGGGCTTCACGAGCTTTGCGGATCAGGGGTTGCGCAAGTTGGAACCGATACTTCGCTAAACTCACAAAACTGTTTCAACTCGAAACGTGATTTCTTTTCGGTAGTTACAAAACGTTCCGATGACGTACAACGGCAAGTTGGAAACAAGAAATTAAATTTCAATATGAAAACAATGACGGCTACTGCGTCATTGTTTTTTGACGAAACATTGTAATTTCTTTCCTTTGAAATTTTTGGAAAACTTGTTATGAACTGTTTTTCTAACTGAAACGAATTAAAAAAAAATTACGTAATGGAAGTATATCTAGTGGTTGGTGGTTTAGTAGATCTAAGGTCTTGGAAGAAAGAGTTTGTTTATTTTCTTGGTAAAATTAAAAAAAAACTACCTATGCTCGTCTATTTAACTATCATCTGTATCGTAAGCACAGTAAACTAGTTTAAAACGCTCTTAAACTATAGTACAGTAATACCAGTACCGAATTAAAGGGCCTATAGCAAAGATATTAAAAAATCATCATCATCAACAGCCTGGGGCAGTCCACTGTTGGACATAGATCTCTCCCAAGGAACTTCCCTTAGCGCGATCTTCAGCTATACGCATCTAGTTGTTGCCAGCTACCTTGCGGACATCTAAGCTCCATCTGATCTATTGAAAAATCGAGCTATATTCCGTGGCGCATCAGCTAGGACTGTTTTGTAACACAGAGAACCCAGGTTCGATTTTAATAGAGGTGTGTTCAAATTTTGACAACAGTTTTCTAACGAAAGATTTTTCATGTAACTTTATGACAAATCAAAATTAAGAGGTAACCTACTATAGAGATCTTTTATTCGGATTTTTTTTTCTGATTCTTGATCTAAATATACAAAATAAAATTCATAAATCTGGAACGAAAACTGGTTATATATTATTAAATCTAACATTTTAACTATATAATGGGGTCTTTATAAATGCCGTGAAACGAAATTTATTACTGCGTCGCATAATAACCTCACGTTATATTAATAAATTAAGAAACTATTTCATAACTAGAGTTACATGATCTCGCATGCGAGTCGTGAATTCGATTCCCAGTTGTGATATTAGGATATATATAAAATTAGTAAATGTTTCCATTGGCGTCATTTTGCTAGCTAAAAACAAATAATTTTATTCCTTAGCAAATTGAAGAATCTATGTAATATCTTCATAACCTGTCTATTATAGGCCCGGGTTGAATTCAAAGTGTATTATTACTAACTTTCATCATATTCACCACACAGTTAATGGACATATTATTCAGTTGTAAAATAGTTAAATAAATTAAGGTAAGGTTCAATAATGGATTTCTTAAGTTTAGTTTAAAAAGTTGTTCAGTAGGACAGCAGAGCTTTTAATCTAGAAACACCTAGTTTTTCTTATTATGTAAAACTATACGGTATTCACAAAATTTTGAGTGATATATTGACCCAGAATGTAGAGCTGGTGAAGATTATAAACTATTCGTTTTGAGACATGATATTAGGTCTTGTCACTAGTGACAGCCACTAATAAAACGGAACCACACAGTAATGTTTGTACAGTAGTGTTAGGCGTTAGGAACAAGGACTTCGGAGCAAACTTGCCCAAATAACCATCAACGTAGTCCCCAACCCCACCTATTAACAATCGTTGAACAGTTTAAATGAAGACTAAATGTCGTAATAAATTTTCAAGATACTAAAGCATAGGTTAATAACTTCTTAAGGATACCTACGCTCTTAGACTGGAAATATGATGAACTCGCGAATTGATTTAGTTTTAAGTTATCTTAACTTAGATGTTTATTCTGAGATTACAAATGAAAATGAGATGTTGAATACGAATTAACTTATATGTAAGGGGAAGTAACAGGGTAATAAAAGTAATAAAGGTTTGAAATTCTACGAAAGCTCGACTGAATTCGTATCTAATGTTTAACTAAAGCAAACACCTTGTTACTATGGTTTCTATTAATTACTAGTAATATATTTTTGTTTCTGATACTCTATTAATTTGTTCGATGTGTTTCAGATGTTTGTTAAAAATGGACTTTACTACCAGTGGGTAACCATTACCAGGGACTGTCTAGGTAGGTACCAGCGTAGCTACTATTACAGTCCTATTACTGTGTTCCGGTTTGAAAAGCAATATATGTGTTAGTGAAATTACTAGAGAATAAAACTTAAAATTTTATATCTCCAGGCGAAGAACGCAATGTGTTACTGTGTATTCTCTCTTAACCACGCTATATTGTTATGTACAAACGTATCACTTACCATCAGGTTCACGCTTTGTTCGCCTCAACGAATAAAAAAATTGGAATAAAGTTTCTGTATATATGTAAGTGTGCTGCTATATTTATTGAATTTGCACATACAAAACTAATTGTTCTAATATCGCTGCCGTTTCCTTCAAAGCAAACAAAAATTGTAATAAATTTGTTTCAAAATTCATACGTACGTACCTCCCCATGCTTTGAACGTCAAACGGAAAAATTTTAAAAGTTCACAATTTATCCAGCGAGCCATGCGTCATGGCTTAATGTCGTAAATTTCAGCTTCAAAGCTAAAAGCTAACTGAAAACTAAATTTAAATATTCAAATACAAATGCGAAATGCATTCGGCAAACGGAGTGATGTCAGGTTTCAGTTTCTGTTGTACCGGACGGACGGTTGCCAGCTATAAATTATATAACAAACAATAATAACGGTGTAATTGCGTGTGTATTTTGAAATTAAATTCTAGTTAATAATACTACGTGCGTACCTGTCCACAAATTAATTGGGAGAGGCCTACGTTCAATAGAGGACGTAAATCGGCTGATGATGACAATTTATACTAAGTAGCAAATACGAGTTGGACATTTACTTGAATATTAGTGCCTACCCATTAGTTATGATGTTTACACATAAGCACATTTTTACTCATTGCTGTGTAAATAATGTTTCGTTACTCTAGTAATTCGCTACTTATATCACGCCTCAAACTGGACTGTAGTAGTATCTGCTTTAATTGGTATCAGAAATATGGATTAGAGTGATACCACGTAGATCTTCGGCGAAAGAAGACAGAGGTTGTGTAAACACTAATTAACGATTCGAAGTAGATGATGCTCTTCGGCTTAAGCATTTAAATAATATAGATTTTGTAAATATACTAAAGAGTATATATGTAATAAAAATATATTTTTTTATGAACTAAAGATTAATGTGTGACCATGATTCCACCTGGTGTTAAGAGGCGATGTGGTCTAAGTTGGTAAAGCCCAATAAACCTACTAGATGCCTATTCACTATTTTTTTAAAGACGCCCACATTGTGTTTGTACGGGAAAATTGACGTAGACAAGTTCTTCCAAGCCTTTGCTATTCTTCCTAGAAACGAGAAGCAAATTTAACCCAGTATTAGCCGTCGAAAATGGCCACCGCCGATACTAGGCATACTGATTAACAGTACTATGCAAACATTACTGCGTTCCGGTTTGAAGAGGGTTGTAAATCAATGAAATTACTGGAATAACGAGACTTAATGTCGTATTGTTCAAGGCGAGGAACGCAATGTGGTGCAGTAATTAACATATAGACTACCTTTTTTCTAATCGACGTGACGACGAATCGAGCTAAACGTTCACATGGTGGTAAGTGATAAGTTTGTCTAACAACAACGTGGCGTATGTTAAGATGGTATACACAACACCGCATTACGAGACGTTTTTTTATTGAATTTTTCAGTTATTTATTTATAACAACTTTATTTTCTACAATGTAATGCTATGACGCCGCTAAGCCGATTAGGTTTGTCTCAGCGTTGCAATCATAATTCACAAACAGAAGTTTCAAGTGTTAAATATGACTATCGATATATTGTTATAGGTCCCTACATAGATTAGCAAAAAATATCATCCTATGATTAATAACTTTTTAAATATCAGTTTGTGTGTATACCAAAACACGTTCATATCTCATGCAAACACTTAAAGTACACTTGAATTACACTCGGCAATGTCAAGTTGAGGCAATCACTCAGCTGTACACCAGCTCCTGTTTACTGAACACGTTTACTTGCATGAAGTATGAATGTAGAGCAGCTTTATATTCTACGTGAACACATTATGCTGAATTCTGACATGAGCTTGAAGAACGTTAAGTATCAAATAAAAGAGGAGCCGAAAAACATTATTTATTTACTTTTTAATACTAATAACTTAATTTTAAATAAAGACATTAAAAGAATTAATTAAAATATTCCTAACTGTTGTACATTGCACTACCTATATAGGCTTTCGCTTTCACTAAGGTTAGCTGGTAGAAAACTCAAAGTGAGTTAAGCTCTCCTTTATTTAACTCAACTTTATTTTCATATTATTATTTTTTGTTGTTACTTTACATTAATGTACAGTAATAAAATAAAAAAGGGAAATAAACCCATTCAAGTTATGTAGTAAGTAGCCTATAAATACTAACCCTAATTTTCAGTGGGGCCCAAAGTGTTTATGTGAGGTACTGTGTATAACCAGCACCGCATTTTTATGGACAGGCATATCACTTACCATCACGTGAACGGTTTGCCCGGCTCGTCGCCTTGTCAAATATGAAAAAATCTACAAACAAAGTATACTGGTCCTGTAGCCCGGACAGTCCCCGAACTCTACATATTATACTAGTCTTTTATAAATGAATGAGAAATAATACTCATTACGAAATATCATGACACAAAATCTGTAGTATGAGATTATCTTAATTAAAAAAAAATACTGCACGTCATCATCATCATCATTTCAACCGATGGACGCCTACTGCTGGACATAGGCCTCCCAATAGTGAGAGGAATCAGAAATTCTCTCACCACGCTGGCCCAATGCGGGTTAGTGGGGAGCCAGAGCCTCGTTTGTCGATTGGCTGAACCACTAGCAGATGAGGTTGGCTTGGGTCCCATTAGGTGTTGTGTGTAACCTCTTACATCCCTATAACATACCTGTTACTTACAAATACTCGTAAAGCGTTAATTCTCGGTTTAAGTCTCAAACAGAACCGAATTCGATCCCCTCGGAGTTTGAACTTTTAATGAAGGAAAACAACGTGAACAAACTGATACTGTTCGCCAACTCGCACTTGGCCAATATATTATTTGCATTTATAAAACAAACGTACACATTATTTTTATCGCTCTCGGAAGGTCACGATTGGACCTTGGGGTTATATAATATATGCGGGTATATATCTAGCCCGTATATGCAATTTAGGTTCGCCTAGAACATACTTGCTAATAAGTGTTTTTCAGTTACTTAGCTTATTCGGAAATAAATTTGTAAACTATGCACGCACAATAAAAAAAATCAATAGGTATGTGTATTACCTCTTTGATTTTCATTCTGTTATTTATTTTGGAATATTTTAACAAACACATATAGACATGTAGTAACTCCGAGAAACGTTTTTCCCTGATCAGTGTTTGGAATCGAAGAAGCAATGTAACGGTTGAGTAAAACAAAATTTAATAATTCATATTTTTTAACTTCTTTTTTTTTGTATATTTATATATGTATAGAGTATATGGATTTAAATGTAGTTTATAGAGATATCCATGTTTGTATTTAAACACTTAATAAGTTTCTATTTTATTCTCCTCACATCCTAGAAGGTTGACTTGAAGGGAATGCCTTGTGGCGCTATGTCCGTCCGCCTTATTGTTTATTGTATCTCCCTTATTAAAATAATTTTTTCTCTTGTTCTGCAAAATAAAAACTATACATAAATAATTTACGAAGACATCGATGATATACATAATATTCCCATGCTCCTCATATAAACTTTCCAACTTCGATGAGTTTGAAAAACAACTTTCCAATTTCTGTTATCCCCTCGTGTTCGGTCCACTCGGCAGTCTTCCCACGTCAGCCCCATAACGCGGCTACAAATCAAAACAACGGGAACTGGCCCCGTCGAGCCCCGAAGAGATAAGGCCCCGAGGTAAGTCAGGGGACTTACTCTTCTACCGGATGTTTCTTGTGGTACAAGGTAGACACGTTAGAAGAGATAAACTTTCATTTGATAGATAATTTTTTTTTATCTCACACTAGGGTACTGTGACTTAATTTAACTTAACTTATAATCTAGATGTGGACAATGGCGGCCTTTTTACTATAAGCGATTTCTTCCTGGAAAACCAGTAGGACAGAAGATAAAAAAAATAACAGGCTACCAAGAAAAGTAAAAAAAAATATATATATTACAAAGTAAGAATTATTACTTGAATTATAATAATGTGGTGATTATTAGGTGGACTAGGCCGATGAATATATCACCTTGCATCAGGAGTAGTATCTTACCTTCTTCATCATTATTATCAGCCTACGGCAATACACAGTTGGACATAGGCCTATAACACGTAACTCTACTTAATCTATACTTCTCCCCTCTCCTTCTTATCTGATAAAAAATAATATTTCGACCTAGACTGCCTCTCACAGAAAAAACTCCAAACAAAGATTACAACAATTAAAATAAATGTCAACTTTTGTAACTTGTAATCTAAAAAAAAAAACCATTTCATAAACTAAATCTTAAAGCTAAGGCTATATTTTTGAATCACATAGTTTAAAAGCCAAAAAAAATGCGTTTTATCTTTGTAAGTTGGAGTAGAGGTCAGGATTTCGGACGATAATTCCGACCTCATTGGAGCTTTTGTTACAAAATCTAGATAAATCTTTTGGTAAAAAATACTAAATAGTACTTCTACAATAACTTTAAAAAAAAATCTCTTTGCTCCTATCTCTTAAGGCGGCCGCTAAGTTTTTCTCTAGCTTATAATAGTTCGCCCTATCTCCTTTTCCGATGTACGCGGCGAAGGCGAAATAAATAAAGGAGTGAAGGTGAGAGCGGTGAAGTGACGCGCGAAACGTTTCTTTCACAGTTTTTTCTATCAAAGAATACAAGATTTAATATCAAAAGGTATCCTCGGAATTCAATCACACCGGTACACAGTAACACTGAGTTATTTCTATTACATCATTGATTTTTTTTAATACGAACATACAACGAAACTGATATTTTTTTATTCGACGAGACGAGCAAGGTGTTCACCAGATGTTAAGTGATATGCTTGCCCATAACACGGCGCTGGTTAAGATGATATACACAGCACCACTTTGCGCTCGAGATATTGTGTTATTACACTTAACGTAAGATGTTTTTTTAAGTGGAGCGCAATGTGGTGTTGTGAATACCATCTTAATCAGCGCAGCGTTGTTATGAGCAATAGTGTCACATACGGTCAAATTAACGCTAGTTAAACAACTCGTCGCTTCTTATATCAATATAAAATATGGACATTTTATATCGATATTATTTTTAGAAAAAATGTACAAATAATTACAAAAACTGTGTAGTGTTATATATGTAATACTGGATGGCATGAACTGGCCATTCCCCGATAAAGCCGGTCCTCAAAGGCCGATAGTACTGGAGCGCCGGTAGCGTTTTCTATCGGTGACGCGGAATGGCGCAATCAAACGCAACTCCCGCCGCGACCACGTACCGATAAAACTTTATAGACGATTCTCGAATCGCAGCCGGTCATTATGACGTCAGTAGACGCACTTAACTAAGTACGTCACTTGTGATAAGTCATATTAAGTTATACCGAAAAGAATTTCACCTCTTACTCATCTTTTGGGTTTATAATATAATATTGTAATCAGAGTGGTGGGAGATAGCCCAAACCCCGACTGGAGGAGGCCCGTGTCCAGTAGTAGACGACTATGGGGTGATGAAGAAGAAGAATATTGTAATAGGTACTATTGTATCCATCTAGCAGTACGTTCTAATGATATTGACACGCTCGCATATAATGCGGTTAAGATGTTCATACAGTTCTGCCTTGTAACGACAAATAACCTTGTTACGCAAGTATTTCAACAAGCATAGCGTTCTTTAAACCAGAGTAAGGCGTTAATTTGATGTTAAGTTATAAGCTTGCCCATAACATCGCTCTGGTTAAGATAGCGTACACAGCACCACATTATGCTCGTCGTCATATACACGAATAAGATCAGCAACGTGCAGGATCATGTACATTTCATTCGAGCTGAATTAGTTGGAAAAAAGCTAATAAAATGTTAAAGTTAACATAATATTAAATATAGTGATTGTAGAAAAGAGATATACCGCCTTTTTGTTTACTGTGTCTCTCATGTACATAATGTTTTTCCTTTATGTTGTAATTATGCAAATAAAGAGTAAATAAATAAATAAATATACATGTATAAATAATTTTTATTACATTATATATAGATATCTGTATGATATACTGAACCCTTATGTCCTCTGTTCAATCTTATGGTAGACTGGAAGAGAATGCGTCTTGGCATTAAGCTATCGTTTTTGTGTTCATATAAATATATACAACCTTCATAGTTAATTTGGAATCAAACCTTGAACTAATGCTGACTTAAATCATTGCAGTCACCTAAATTCAAATAAGGAAATGCAAAATGTTTTTATTCCACGAAATATTTTTAAGCGAGCCGTAAGTTTTAATAAAACACAATTCTAAGTTATATCTAAGACAGATCTTTTCCTCGTTCTAACAATAACGATCGCAATGTAAGAAAAACTTAGAAAAAAAACCTTGGCGTACGACCTCGTCAGGGTCAAACGATTAGTTTGCTTGAGGTCAATGTACCGGCCATTGGCTAATTAATATGGCATATGTAGTTTTGTTTGAGGTCAGTGACTCAGTTTTTGTATCATGTGGCAGTTTAATTGGTAAGTTGCGAATATTAAGACAATTACGATACGGTGATACGGTCGCAATTTTGATTCCTCAACATGCTACTTACCACTATCGATTTTAATTTGAATTTTTATATATTATCCTCGATCTAAAAAGAAAGAACAATGTCCAGTTGTGGACATTTGCTGTACTTTGATGTAATTGTCAAATCGTATTGAATGACGAGTTCGTGGATGATGAAGCATGTGGTGCTGTGTACACTATCTTAACCAGAGTTATGTTGTTAATCGTACGCGTATCACTTACCATCAGGTGAACGCCTTTAGAAAGTCTCAAAATTACAATGAGACTATGATAGTAGTGTGTAAAGCAATCATTCTCACTAATAAAATATCATCTCCCTGAATTGAAAATTTTATATTAATTAAAAAACCGACGTGTCGGAGTTTTGGTCTGCTATTTGTGGTTTGTACCCGGTACCAGGTAGTGAAGCGGTACGATTCAGTTCAGCCGTTAACATGGGGCAAGTCAAACAAACAGCCGGAAACCCGTCACGGTCGGCCCGGTGTCGACGGCCTTCTGGAGGTCATCAGCGTGGCAGCCGTGTGCGAAACTTACGTACCATGGAATTTGCCAGTAATTTTTCAAAATAACAAACAAATTTTTATCGCTCTTCATATAACTAGCATCTGTCCATCACTCAGTATATATAAAAAAAAATTGTTTTGTTCACAATTTTGATAGCAAGACGGTGTGAAGCTATGATGGGTACACATCATCTCGTTGAGGCGTGGGTTCGATCCCAACTGCGACTGACTTTTCGGTGAAGGGAGACATCGTGAGGAAATTAACATGATCAACAGCTTTCATGAATATGTGACGTCCATTATCTGGCACTTGGTCGGTGTGCTGGATAAACGGCCTTGGCACTCTCCTGGTGAAACAAGAGTCTGAATCAATGTTTATTTTTGATGATTGATTATATATTACGAAAATTTACTATTATTAAGTGTTTTTTTTTATTCTCTCATTAATCGATTTAAAAGAAAAAATTATTTAACATATAAAAAGCCTTTAAGTAGTTCTTCCTCAGTAGTTTATTTTAGCTCGTTTCCTTAGTCTGTGTGGAGCGAGGCTCGTTAACACATTTTCTTTATTTCTTTTATGTATTTATTTTTAATTTTTTCATTATTTTTCCTTCTATCATTTTCTTGGTATTCTATTCTTCTCATATTTCTTATTTTAAATCCCATTCATCTTTTTCATTTATTGCGATCTATGAATCAGGCCACAGTCGTTTTTTATTAAGGTCTTCCAATTCACATATTCTTACTTCTAGTTACAGTATTAATTTTCCTTACATTATTGTCAGCAGCTTCTGCTTTTGTCGCCAAACAGCAGTCTGCAAACATTACTGTATTCCAGTTTGAAGAGGCTTGTAAGTTAGCGAAGTTACTGGGGTAACGAGACTTCACAGATTATGCCTCAAGGCGACGAGCACAATGTGGTGTTGTGTATACCATCATAAACAGCGCCATGTTATTATAGTCAAGCATATCACTTACAATGAGGAGAACGCCTCACTCGTCAAGTCGAAAGAAAAACTTGAAAATGTAAAGTAACGCATACATTTTCCGCAATGAAAATAGTTGCCAGCTTAACTACGTAGGGTGCCTTCGTGACAAGTGGACTTAAACTGAACCGGTAAGTGTTTAAAGTGTTTCAGCGAGGTGAGAGTGCACTTAAGGGGTCCGCGGGCGCTCATCCGTTGGTCAGCGAGTCTTTTAATCTTTTACTACCCTCGCGAGCGGTACAGCGAAGTGCAGACTTGACGTATTATATGATTAAGCTGGAGTACACTGGTTCCGTATTTATTTTACATTAGCCACAGGTATTTTCAGAAGCAATAGCTCCAAAGTCCACATACTTAACGGGAACCGAAATAGATCATATGATCATTACTATTAGTATTCCTCAACATTTCTCTGGCTTTGTCAATAACACCTTGACTGTTCAGGCAGCACTACTTTGGAAATCCTTGCCTGTCAATATTAGAAGAGCTCCAAACAAAGAAGTTTTCAGGAGACTGGTGAAAGGGTACTTTTTGGAATC